>MU249723.1:211413-217209 GCA_018977245.1 Lethenteron camtschaticum | reverse complement strand
ATCGGGTAGGGTACGGGTATCGGGTAGGGTACGGGTAGGGTACGGGTATCGGGTAGGGTACGGGTATCGGGTACCCGGTTGCGACCTCTGGCGACGAGACGCGAGTGTCTGCGAGTCCAAGGGCAGCAAGGAGGTTGAACGACAGGAAAGCGTCGCGTGTTCAAGTCGATGATGGGGGGGGGGGGTCGCATCGCCACTCGCTCCGTGGATCGATTGGCAAGCGACTCGGCACGGGTGGTTAACCGCAAAAATTGCGATTATGTTATCACGCGGTCTCGTTGGTGTTTGTTCATGATGGATCGGCTGAGCAGGAATCGATCACGATCTCGATGAATGATCCACGATGCCCGTGTGTGGGCGAACGACACATTGCCCTTTGGTCAAAAGCCACGGACGTTTCATGTTACACGGGGGTGGCAAATCTCTGACGGGTGATTTCGTCGGGGTCCGATTCTATCGCCCTCGCGACCAATATCACCGACAATAGAGGTTTTATTTGCTTGGTTAGGGCGCGTAAAATACGAATGTGTCGTCGTGTAAACGCCTCCGCCACCACCCGACACGCAGCCAACCGGCGAGGGGTTTGTCGCTAAACAAACGCGCGGCTAATGAGTCACGAGCTCGGCACTCACCGGGTGAGTGCTGGAGAGTTAAACCCACGGCGTCATTTACAATCACGTGACTTTAGCGAAAGAACCAAAGAATTTGAGTCGCGTGACGTTTCGCCGGTAATTGCAACAACCACCACCAGCATCATCAGGCGACAGCCAGCCCCCACCCCCCACCACCGCCCCCCCCAACCTGCCCCCCCCACCCCCTCCCCCACCTGCCCCCCCACAACCTGCCCCCCCCCTTCCCCCCCCCAACCTGCCCCCCCCACCTGCCCCCCCCCCCACAACCTGCCCCCCCCTCCCCCACCTGCCCCCCCCACCTGCCCCCCAACCTGCCCCCCCCTCCCCACCTGCCCCCCCCAACCTGCCCCCCCTCCCCCACCTGCCCCTCCCAACCCGCCCCCCACCTTCCCCCCCTCACCTTCCCCCCCAACTGCCCCCCCCACCTCCCCCCCTCCACCACCCCACCCCCCCTGCCCCTCCCACCTGCCCCCCCCCCACCTGCACACACAGCAGAGGGCGACGCCGACGACCGCCAGCGCCAGCAGTGCCAGCGTAGCCACGGCGACGGTGGCTCCCGTGGACAGGCCGAGCCCCGCTGGGCCCTGCTTCTCCAGCGTCATGGTGTCACAGCGCAGGCCCTCGAACCCCGCCAGGCACCTGCGGGCGACAGCCGCCCCGCAGGGCACAAGGGCCGGGGGCCAGAAGGTTTGCCGATGGCGAGTCGAACTCAATCTGTGCTCCGCCAATCATCGTGGTGTTTTATAAACAGGGTGCTTGAACAACAATGCTAACATCTGCTTGGTTCTTTCGGTAAAGTCACGTAGAATGGAAATAATAAAATTATTCTCACGACGTTTCGGCTACAACGCAAGCACCGTCTTCAGGTTGTAGCCGAAACGTCGTGAGAATTATATTATTATGTTTTATTTTATTATTTCCTTCTACGTGACTTTACCGAAAGAACCAAGAAGATGAATCCCTGCAGTCACGAAAGCTTTAAATCTAAACATAACCTGGGCGTGAGACTGAGTCGTAGACTTGGAGGCAACACATTTTATTTAACTCCATCATACGGGGTAACTTCCCTTAACAGAATAATAACCTGTGGTGGTGACCACCAGGCTGGCTACACTAGTTACCACGTGACTGCTACTCGTAATATCGGGTTTTTGGGTCAGATCGCGTTATTTATAAATGTGTCGTAACCCTCCACCACCCGACACGGCCAAACAGTAAAAAATGTGATAATTGTTTTTTTTTACCCTTCTATCTGGCAACAATACTGACACCTTTTTTTTTATAAGGAGTCATGTTTGCATACATTATCAGAATTATGTTTTTTGTTTGCATTATGACTGCAGGTATTGTGGTCTATGCAAACATGATTCCTTGTAAAAAAAAAGTGTCAGTCTTGTTGCCAGATAGAAGGGTAAAAAAAAAATTATCAAAATTTTTTACTGGCAAATGAGGTTCCAATGGAGTAAAAAATGTGTCACGTTTTTCAATGAACAAAATAATTCACTTCTTTAGCCCACCGGTGTGTTGAAGAGAGAATCAACAGCATTTTAAAATTGAGTAGTACACGTTTCGCTGTAATTACAATCAGCTTCATCGGGCAAGAATGGTGAAGCTCTCCTGTTGCTTCCCGTCTTAAATAGAACAGCAGCAGCAGGGTGACGTCATCATTTAATTCCACTGCTACTACGGACCGAGACCAACAGCTTGGGTCCAGGTCCACGTGCTGGACACTCGTTGAACGTAGACGAAGACAAAGGTTTCTTCAGGGTCAACAACAACAGCGCCGGTCCCTCTGGGGACCCGGCTTCTATTCTCTGCGGCGTGGCCAGCTCCACCCTTGGCCACGCAAACCTTCCAGAATCCTCGGGAAGGATCTGGATCCCAACCACGTGACCACCCCTAGCCCCTCCTGGGGCCCCTTTGTAGACTTAACTGGTCACGTGTCCGCTCGGCTCAACCAGAGTGCCATGGCCTTTAGTAACCTCATCCTTTGGCCGGCATCCACACACCCTGTCCTGTAGGGGCTGACACTGCACGCCAAGTGTGGTGCCATCCAGCGCTGTCACTCAGCGCTCACCGTGCCTCTCTAGGGCCGGTACTGCACCCACACCACGTGGTGTCCGCGATGTCGCTACACCGCACGCCGGGCCTCTCTAGGGCCGGTACTGCACCCACACCCTCGTGGTGTCCGCGATGTCGCTACACCGCTCACCGTGCCCGTCTAGGGCCGGTACTGCACGTGGACATCCCGATGTCACCATTATATGGGACTATCGTTTTTAAAGGAAGAATAACGAATAATGCTACACTGTAACGTGATAACAAGTGTAAGTTAATAGCTTCAGAGAGTCAAAGAGTCTCCACTTGTTCGCCATGATTGTCAAAGTATGCCTGGAATCTTATCCAGAGCCTGGAGGCACATTTATTGTGGTGTTGTTGCAAATTCTCAGAAGTGTTAAAAACATTTTTTTCCCAGCACCCTGTAAAGATTTGAAACGCGTGAAAAAAAACCAAGCACGTTGAAACCGAACCGTTGTTTTCCGATGTACATGCTCACTCTCTCCTCATTCTTTCGGAGAAGATGTCAACGCGCGTGACGTTTGAGTGGAGGACTGCGCATCTGGCAAACTGCCGCTACGGAAAGATCTACGGAGAGATCCACCGGGACGTGGCGGAGAGACGCCAGGCGGCACCCCGAGCAGCCGAGCGCGAGTTGGAAGCCTGCGGCTGGGCCGCGAGATCGAGACGACGCTCCCTACAGCAGCACCACCACCACCACCACCGCCACCACCGCCACCACCACCGCCACCGCCACCGCCTCCACCGCCACCACCACCACCGCACCACCACCACCGCCACCACCGCCACCGCCACCGCCTCGGCCACCGCCACCGCCACCACCACCGCCACCACCGCCACCGCCACCACCACCGCCACCGCACCACCACCGCCACCACCTCCACCGCCGCCACCACCACCACCGCCACCACCGCCACCGCCACGCAGACGTCTCGGATGAGCCCACCGCTGCCACCGCCGTCACCGCCACCTCGTCACCCTCTAGCGCTACGACTCTGCCGAGGTGGGGCTGTGTGCGTGAGCGTCGCTCGCCGCTTCACCTTCACCTCCCTCGGGAGGTCGGCCACACACACTCAAGACCGTTCGCACGGTAAGTCACAACGACGACGACACACACACCCCACTCGCCCAGACAATCAACCATTCAGCGTCGTCATCATCATCATTGTCGTCATCATCGTCGTCGTCGTCATCATCGTCATCATTGTCGTCATCGTCATCATCGTCATCGTTGTCGTCGTTATCATCGTCATCATCGTCGTCATCATCATCCTCATCGTCGTCGTCATCGTCGTCTCTCCTGCCCAAAGGTCCTGTATAGAAACTGGCGCTTAATTCGAGAAATGCATTTGCTCGTGCGACGTGTCGCGACTCCGGTAAGCGCGGCTCGGCACGGGCGGCCAGTGGTGGCGATCTGGGCCCCACACTCGGCGGCAGTGGCCTCCCCTCGCCACGCTGCTCCACGTGTAGACGTTCCTCTTCCCCCCTCCCCCCTCCTCCACCCTTCACCCCTCCTCCTTACTTTCTCGTTCCCCCTTCCTCCTTCCCCTCCTTCCTTCTCCCCTGCCCCCTCCTCCCCCTCCCCCTTCCTCCTCCTCCCCCTCCTCCCCCTCCTCTTCCCTTCCCTCCCCCTTCCTCCTCCCCCTGCCCCCTCCCCCCTGCCCCCCCCCCCGCTGCGGTGGGGGCTCACCTGCAGTGCACGTGCCCCTCCACGCTGAAGCACGCGCCCTGCACGCAGAAGTAATCGCCCGTCGCGTCGCAGCGCTCTGCACACGGAGACGGGGGGGGGGTACGGTGACCACGGTAACGAGACAGAGGGGTACGGTAACCATGGCAACGAGACTAAGGGTACGGTGACCACGGCAACGATACGAAAGGGGGTACGGTGACCACGGCAACGAGACTAAGGTTACGGTGACCACGGCAACGATACGAAAGGGGGTACGGTGACCATGGCAACCAAACTAAGGGTACGGTGACCACGGCAACGATACGAAAGGGGGTACGGTGACCACGGCATCGAGACTAAGGGTACGGTGACCAAGGCAACAGACTAAGGGTACGGTGACCATGGCAACGAGACTAAGGGTACGGTGACCACGGCAACGAGACCGAGGGGGTACGGTAACCATGGCAACGAGACCGAGGGGGTACGGTAACCACGGCAACGAGACGAGAGGGGGTACCCGTGGACTGTCACTCAGCAGAATCGCAAGAGACGGCGGAGGATTGGGGAGGGCTTCGTCCAGCAGTGGACTGGCCATGGCTGACGATGTTCCCAGAGCGTGCGGAGGGGAGCGGGGGGGGGGGGCAGGGAGGGGGCTAGGGAGGGGGGTCAGGGCTGGGGGGGCTAGGGAGGGGGGGTCAGGGCTGGGGGGCTAGGGGAGGGGGGGCTAGGGGAGGGGGNTCAGGGCTGGGGGGCTAGGGGAGGGGGGTCAGGGTGGGGGGCTAGGGGAGGGGGGCTAGGGAGGGGGGGTCAGGGGTGGGGGGGGCTAGGGGAGGGGCTCAGGGGAGGGGGGGCTAGGGGAGGGGGGGCTAGGGGAGGGGGGCTAGGGAGGGGGCTAGTGGAGGGGGGCTAGGGGTGGGGGGGCTAGGGGAGGGGGCTCAGGGGAGGGGGNCTAGGGGAGGGGGGCTAGGGGAGGGGGGGCTAGGGGAGGGGGGCTAGGGGAGGGGGGTCACTCACCCAGCTTCATGGTGAGGGAGCCACGGGGATCCACTTGGCAGCGCCCGTTCTAGGGCACGAGACAGCGACAAAGACAAAGCTCCCCCGTGTAGCCTTACAGACTGTCGAGGGCAAGTGCTGTTAGCGAGTTGCAGCACCTGTGAAGGCCAGACATGGCCGGCTCGGCCTTCATCGGTGCTGGAAATGTCTCTCGGCGGGCGGATTTTCTCTACAAACGCGCGACTGTTGATTCCAAATGTGCACGAAACAAAGCGAAGGGGAGAAATGTCCACGCGACCACCACGGGGAGAGAGAGAGAGAGACGCAGACTCCAAATATACAGCAGCAGCAGGCGTCGTCAGGGTCAAGATGGAACCCACGGCCTCCTGCATCGCAGGCGAGGTAGTTAACATCTCCTAGCCA
>MU249723.1:161413-206413 GCA_018977245.1 Lethenteron camtschaticum | reverse complement strand
CGAGGCCGAGTCGACCTAGGGGAGGCCCAGAACCGGTTCAAATAATCGTCACTTTTGGTTCTTGGTAGTGCAGCGTAGCGCGCTAACCGGCCCCTGACCAAGCATCCGGCGTGCATCCACGATGTCGTGCGAACAGCGCGGTTGGGGTAATAATCACAAGCCCATGGGCTGCACAGACGTCTCGCAGCCTCTTACCGTTGTTATTGAGCTGCTCTGGCCCGAACCTTCCAATCGCTTCAGCCCAGGTGCCCAGCGTCGTGACCCACTCGGGCATTAAAGTCACCCAACAAGATGACTCTATCCAGAGGGGCCACTTGAGCTTGCACCTGTGACAGGGAGGTCATGGAAGGCATCTGACTCATCGGCCTTGTCTGCATCCCCCCACTGAGCAATAACCACCACGACCACCACTTCTCGCCAGCTGTAGTTATGGAGGCAAGCCCCACAGTAGCCTGGGACTTGCAGCTTCCCACACTTCACCGCCACGCTCCCACGCCCCCTTCATTATTTTGGTGAAACGAGCCACTCCCTGTGCTTTGGAAGTCTCCTGTCCCGAGTAGAGGACTGTCCACCCCTCGTCGTGACTATGAGGGGTGGACAGAGGAGCGGTCAGCCTCTCCTCCGCAGTGAGAGTTTGAACATTCCACGTGGCCACTCGCAGTGGCTTTCTGCCTTCTGTGCAGGAACCCCGAGGGCCACGCACGGGTTCAGCTTCCTGGCCCTGCCAAACGGGTTTGGCCACGAGACGCCATAAACGTCTCTACCCCGGGGCCTCGGCACAAGATTAGTTCAACATCTTTGTTAGTTGGTCGTGTGCTAGTTACATTGAAGGCGGAGGGGTTACCAGCCCGTCGCACCCAGCCAGAGTCCACGTTGTCCGCTGTGGTGGGGCTCACAGCGCCACGAGTGGACAGCCGATTGGGATTGCCCCCCCCCCCCCACCGTGGTTTTGCTCACAGCCGGCACCGGCGTTACCGTCCGGCACCGCCGACGAGGTAGGAGGTTGTTTATTTGCCAGACTACCGCTCCCCAACAACAACAACCGCCATTCACCACGGACTGGCGGTGATGGAGCCACGGCTCTTGTGCCAGGCTAGGTGCGCTTTAAGGCCAGGCGACGTGTCAAACGCTACCTGCTGGTAGGAGGTCACGGGACAGACCCAGGTGCCGTGGGTTGACTGACTGAGATGACTGGCAGATGCACCATCTGTACCTCCTACTGTGCAAACTTGCTGCGTTTTAGCCGCCCGGCGCTCCACAAACAAAGACAAAGATCCCCCGTATAGCCTCAACAGCAAGTGCTGTTAAGCGAGCACCTGCTAATGCCGGCACGGCCCACGAGGGGGTGGGTAGCCAGCACCACGCCCGACCGCCTTTGTCTCCTGAGTGGCGATGTTTATACACACCGCACCAGGTGCTCATTTCAGGCTGCGTCGACCTAGGGGAGGCCCAGGACCGTTAAATCCTGCTGGTAGTGACGGTGATCTGGTCAGACACGAGATCCCACACCTCCGATTGGCACGGTTGGCTGCGTCGGTGCGAGATAAGTTCAACATGCGTGCGGGTGTAGCTTCATCATCATCATCATCAGCTTCATCATCATCAGCTTCATCATCATCATCAGCATCATCATCATCATCAGCTTCATCATCATCAGCTTCATCATCATCATCAGCTTCATCATCATCATCAGCTTCATCATCATCATCAGCTTCTTCATCATCATCATCAGCTTCATCATCATCAGCTTCATCATCACCATCATCATCATCAGCTTCATCATCATCATCAGCTTCATCATCATCAGCTTCATCATCATCAGCTTCATCATCATCATCAGCTTCATCATCATCAGCATCATCATCATCAGCTTCATCATCATCAGCTTCATCATCATCAGCTTCATCATCACCATCAGCATCATCATCATCAGCTTCATCATCATCAGCTTCATCATCATCATCATCAGCTTCATCATCATCATCAGTTTCATCATCATCAGCTTCATCATTCATCATCATCAGCTTCATCATCATCATCATCAGCTTCATCATCATCAGCTTCATCATCATCATCAGCTTCATCATCATCATCAGCTTCATCATCATCATCAGCTCATCATCATCAGCTTCATCATCATCATCATCAGCTTCATCATCATCAGCTTCATCATCATCATCATCAGCTTCATCATCATCATCATCAGCTTCATCATCATCATCAGCTTCATCATCATCATCATCAGCGTCATCATCATGCTCGTCCGCCCGTCTTGCCAGGCTGGGCGACAGCTGCTGCTGCTTCTTCAGCAGCAGCAGCGTGGAGGGACGGCCCTGAGACCACCTGAGACCACCTGAGACCACCTGAGTCCACCTGAGACCACCTGAGACCACCTGTGCCCTGAGACCACCTGAGACCACCTGAGACCACCTGAGACCACCTGTGCCCTGAGACCACCTGAGACCACCTGAGACCACCTGAGACCACCTGAGACCACCTGTGCCCTGAGACCACCTGAGACCACCTGAGACCACCTGAGTCCACCTGAGACCACCTGAGACCACCTGTGCCCTGAGACCACCTGAGACCACCAGAGACCACCTGAGACCACCTGAGACCACCAGAGACCACCTGAGACCACCAGAGACCACCTGAGACCACCTGAGACCACCTGAGACCACCTGAGACCACCAGAGACCACCTGAGACCACCTGAGACCACCTGAGTCCACCTGAGACCACCTGTGCCCTGAGACCACCTGTGCCCTGAGACCACCTGAGACCACCTGTGCCCTGAGACCACCTGAGACCACCTGAGACCCACCTGAGACCACCTGAGACCCACCTGATACCACCTGAGACCACCTGAGACCACCTGAGTCCCACCTGAGACCACCTGAGACCACCAGAGACCACCTGAGTCCACCTGAGACCACTTGTGCCATGAGACCACCTGAGACCCACCTGAGACCACCTGTGCCCTGAGACCACCTGAGACCACCTGAGTCCACCTGAGACCACCTGTGCCCTGAGACCACCTGAGACCACATGAGACCACCTGAGTCCACCTGAGACCACCTGAAACCACCTGTGCCCTGAGACCACCTGAGTCCACCAGAGACCACCTGAGACCACCTGAGTCCACCTGAGTCCCACCAGAGACCACATGAGACCACCTGAGTCCACCTGAGACCACCTGAGACCACCTGTGCCCTGAGACCACCTGAGACCACCTGAGTCCCACCTGAGTCCCACCTGAGACCACCTGAGACCACCTGAGACCACCTGAGTCCACCTGAGACCACTTGTGCCCTGAGACCACCTGAGTCCCACCTGAGTCCCACCTGAGACCACCTGAGACCACCTGAGACCACCTGAGACCCACCTGAGACCACCTGAGTCCCACCTGAGTCCCACCTGAGACCACCTGAGACCACCTGAGACCACCTGAGACCCACCTGAGACCACCTGAGTCCCACCTGAGTCCCACCTGAGACCACCTGAGTCCCACCTGAGACCACCTGAGTTCACCTGAGACCACCTGAGACCCACCTGAGACCACCTGAGTCCACCTGAGACCCACCTGAGACCACCTGAGTCCCACCTGAGACCACCTGAGACCACCTGAGACCACCTGAGACCCACCTGAGACCACCTGAGTCCACCTGAGACCACCTGAGACCACCTGAGTCCCACCTGAGACCACCTGAGTCTCACCTGTGCCCTGAGACCACCTGAGCCACGAGTCCACTCCACGCTCGCCGGAGAGAGTCTGTGAGGTGCTCGCAGCAATGCGGGCGCTGAGGCTGAAGCTGGAGGCACCCGAAGACAGCGGCTGCCACGGGACCTTCCTCCTCCTTCCCGGAGCTGCGCATCTCCTGCACCCAGCCTCCCCGGCGCTGTGACTCGGGCAAGCTGCTCAAGCTCGCAACCTGCAAGTACGTAGCCCTCAAGAGTGCCACAAAGACAGCGCTGTACGCGTGCTGTGTCAAGGCGGTCGATTTTCAAGACCTGGCCAACCTACCAGACACGATATGGAGAGAGAATGTTTCTCCCCTGATCGAGGCCACCCCCAGTGGAAGCACGTGTACAAGCCCCCGTAGCCACACGATGCGGGGACCTCCAGCGGAGGTTGGCACACTGGACGCTGCTTCGGCCGGGTGGCTCAGCAGAATCGCCCCAGGGTCATCAGATTTGTGCGTTCTGCAGTGTGAAGGAAGATCTGGCCACCAGTACTTGGGGTGTCCACGGATTAACCCAATGTTCTGGCTTTTGAGGAAACTGGAAGTACCTTTTTACAAGAGCTGGTTCATATACGGGGTGCCTTACCTGGCAAATAAGCGTCACCATCTCGTAAACTTGGTCTGCGCCCAAGCAAAGATGGCAGTTTACAAGGCCCGAATAAAAGTGTTGCAAGGCGACACGACCAATGGCTGCTTGGTGGTGGCGATGTTGAGGGGCCTGCTCAAGGCGCGGCTCTGGCTGGAGCACGCCTCGTACCACTCCTATGCCGGGGCGCGCGTATATTCCTTGAACTATTAACACTCCTTCCCTTTATTAATGCTACCCCTATCCCCTCCCTTTGATGCTGCTAATCCTGCATAATGCACGGGAATAATGACTTTAAACCCCTCGCCAAACCTCCTACGCATTTCACAAGTAGTGCTAATCGCATATCTGCATTTCCCATACATATGCTAAATTCCTCTTGATATGCAAATTATTTTGTCAAGGCGCTCTTCGCCCCTCCATCCCAGCAGCTTAAATAGTCGTTCCAAGCCTGGGGCTTGTCATTCAGACTCTGTCTTCTCGACAGACCTGTTCTCCACCTGAGGACGGCTACTTGCGTTGTGGCCGAAACGTCGTGAGAATTATTTATTATGTTTTATTTTTTTATTTTATTATTTCCATTCTACGTGACTTTACCGAAAGAACCAAGAAGGTGGGGGGGGGCTGTCAACCCTTCTGCACCAACACAAACCGTGCACTGACTTTTACGTTTTGACCGGTTAACTTCACGCGGGCGAGCGGCGCTTGCTTTGCACGTGGCGCTGTGGCGCACGTGCGCGGGTTGCAATTGTGATGTTGCTCTACTCGATGTTGGTGATCCCGTATCGAGAACGGCTCCAGAGATATTGCTGCTGGCAGCAATGAAATTGGTTTTAAAAGTTAAGTCGACTGCTGCTGTTGCTGGAGCCGACTGAGCACGTGGTTAGATTTGAGATTGACGGAGGAGGTGGAAGCCGGCATGCAAATCGCGAGGCTTTGACGGCACGGGGGGAAAGTGGCACAAACCCGTCGGACAGACAGGTTCGGTGGCCTTGTTGTTGTGGCCAAAGCCGAGAAGGAGGGTAGGCAACTCTCTCTCTCTCTGTCTCTCTTTCTGTGTCTCTCGCTGTCTCTGTCTTGCTGTCTCTCTCTCTCGCTGTCCCTCTGTCTCTCTCTCTCTGTGTCTCTCGCTGTCTCTCTCTGTGTATCTCTATGTCTCTCTATTTCTGTCTCTTTCTGTCTATGTCTTTCTCTCTGTGTCTCTCTGCCTCCAACTTCGCCTGTGCTCAGGCGAATATGGCGGCGTACAGAACGAGGAAAACGATGCTGGAAGGTGACACTGACGGCTGCTCTGTGCTTCCAGTGTGCAGGGGCCTGCTGGAGCACGCCATGTACCACACACATGCCGGTGATGTGCACGTCTTCCTCGAACGCTGGGGGGCCGGAAAAGCCCCTCTCTGCACCAGCGTGGAGAGCACCCTCGTGGTGTTCACCTTCTGAAGCGCTCGCTCGTCGCCGTGGCGCGCGCGATGACCACCACCACAACCACGTGGCTTTTATTTTGTGTTGTGCGTGGCACATTTAGCACCACAGCGCGTGATTTTATAGTGTTTGTTATTTACAAGGCCCCACTGAGCTGCTCTATACAGGGTGCTTAAAAAATGTTAACACTTGTGTAGAGGAGAGAAATACGCGGTGCGCACAGTTAAGCAAGTCCAACTGAAGGTAAACAGGTGTGCGCGTTGCAACATGAGGTTTGCACAGACAAACCACCATTAATTAGGGGGAAAAGCGGGTGCAACCGAGGTCGAACAGGTGCTACGCTGTGACCGGAGGTTGCTGTTAAAGAAACGGGAGATGGGGGTGATTCATGGGCCAACAGGCCCCGGCCTGGCGGCAGCTTGAGAGAGACCACGTGAGGACTTGGAATGAGGGGGCATATAAAAGGGGAGTGTGCGTAAGCGGAGAGGGAGTTTTTGCCGGGAACCAAGAGTGAAGACATCTCACCGCTGCCGCTCCAGCCGTCAACGGGACCTCGACCCCACGCCGTCTCCGGGCGGGTGTTGGCTGATCCCCCGCCCGGACAGACGGCTGAGCGGGTCTGAGGGAGCGTAGGTGAGGGCAGCGGTGGAGATGCGAAGTCGCTGTGTGCAGAGTCCCTGTGTGTGGAGACGCTGTGTGTGGAGACGTTGTGTGTGGAGACGCTGTGTGCGGAGTCCCTGTGTGTGGAGACGCTGTGTGCAGAGTCCCTGTGTGAGACGCTGTGTGCGGAGTCCCTGTGTGCGGAGTCCCTGTGTGTGGAGACGCTGTGTGCGGAGTCCTGTGTGCGGAGTCCCTGTGTGTGGAGACGCTGTGTGAGTCCTGTGTGCGGAGACGCTGTGTGCGGAGTCCTGTGTGCGGAGACGCTGTGTGCGGAGTCCCTGTGTGTGGAGACGCTGTGTGCGGAGTCCTGTGTGTGGAGACGCTGTGTGCGGAGTCCTGTGTGTGGAGACGCTGTGTGCGGAGTCCCTGTGTGCGGAGTCCCTGTGTGCGGAGTCCTGTGTGTGGAGACGCTGTGTGCGGAGTCCCTGTGTGTGGAGACGCTGTGTGAGTCCTGTGTGCGGAGTCCCTGTGTGCGGAGACGCTGTGTGCGGAGACGCTGTGTGCGGAGATGCTGTGTGAGACGCTGTGTGCGGCGCTGTGTGCGGAGACGCTGTGTGCGGAGACGCTGTGTGCGGAGTCCCTGTGTGAGACGCTGTGTGAGACGCTGAGTGCGGAGACGCTGTGAGACGCTGTGTGTGGAGATGCTGTGTGCGGAGTCCCTGTGTGCGGAGTCCCTGTGTGCGGAGACGCTGTGTGCGGAGTCCCTGTGTGCGGAGTCCCTGTGTGCGGAGTCCCTGTGTGTGGAGACGCTGTGTGCGGAGTCCCTGTGTGCGGAGACGCTGTGTGCGGAGACGCTGTGTGCGGAGACGCTGTGTGCGGAGACGCTGTGTGCAGAGTCCCTGTGTGAGACGCTGTGTGCAGAGTCCCTGTGTGCGGAGTCCCTGTGTGTGGAGACGCTGTGTGCGGAGTCCCTGTGTGCGGAGTCCCTGTGTGTGGAGACGCTGTGTGCGGAGACGCTGTGTGCGGAGTCCCTGTGTGTGGAGACGCTGAGTGCGGAGTCCCTGTGTGTGGAGACGCTGTGTGCGGAGTCCCTGTGTGCGGAGTCCCTGTGTGAGACGCTGTGTGCGGAGACGCTGTGTGCGGAGACGCTGTGTGAGTCCCTGTGTGCGGAGACGCTGTGTGCGGAGACGCTGTGTGCGGAGACGCTGTGTGAGACGCTGTGTGCGGAGACGCTGTGTGCGGAGTCCCTGTGTGCGGAGACGCTGTGTGAGACGCTGTGTGCGGAGACGCTGTGTGCGGAGTCCTGTGTGCGGAGACGCTGAGTGCGGAGACGCTGTGAGACGCTGTGTGGGAGACGCTGTGTGCGGAGACGCTGTGTGCGGAGACGCTGTGTGGGAGACGCTGTGTGAGTCCCTGTGTGCGGAGACGCTGTGTGCGGAGACGCTGTGTGCGGAGACGCTGTGTGCGGAGTCCCTGTGTGCGGAGACGCTGAGTGAGACGCTGTGAGACGCTGTGTGTGAGACGCTGTGTGGAGACGCTGTGTGTGAGATGCTGAGTGAGACGCTGTGTGTGAGATGCTGAGTGCGGAGACGCTGTGAGACGCTGTGTGCGGAGACGCTGTGTGTGGAGACGCTGAGTGCAGGATAAGTGAGTGCAGAATAGATGAGCGGGGAGAAGTTGAATATATGCGACCGTTCTGATAGTAATAAGACGATTGCTTGTGTTGCAAGGCACTCAAACGCCGCCCCCACGGCCCTCACGCAACCCCTTCGACGCCGCCAACAGCCTAAAGGACGATGAAAGATCAGCTGACACGACTCACAAAATGAGCCATCGCACCCAAGACACCACGCAATGGACACATCACCGTCGGACAACGCACACACACAAGACAGCTAATCACTGGCGACATGAATGCAGTGGACCTCACTGTTCACTTCACTTGTCATTCGATCTTGTTGCGTTGCGTCTCACTGTTATCTGTGGCAACCGTAGCACGAACTCGTTCCCTCCGACAGCGTGCAGGCTGCGTGACTGCGCTATTTGCTCTACGTGCTCAGCGCAATGGGGGAGGGGGACACCACGGGGGATTGGACACGGTGGACGAGTGGGGGAGAGCAATTGGAGAAAGGGACAATGCGTGCCAGTGTATAGTGCTGCAGGGTGGACTTCTCGCAACTTCCAGGAAGGTCAATCTATCGGCCAATCACCGTGCTAATCGGAGGAAGCACAACAAAATAAACACAAAAAAGGTTCTAAAGATATGAGTGTGCAATCTAAACGATTTAAAAGTGCATAGCTCCAATGGCTTCCTCATATCGGAAGGAAGAGCGTTCCAGACGGCCGCAGAAGCGCATTGCATCATCATCAACTTCATTGTCAGTTTCGAGTGGGTGGAAATTCATCGAAAAATCAGTTTTTTTTTTTATAAGAGAGCTCAGTGTTGTGAGATAAGAGTGGTGTAAGATAATTAAGGCAATTGTGCATATTGAGGAAATCAATCAAGACTCGGTCTCGTTACAGCCACGGCCGCCTTTTTGCGCGGCCCTGAATGGGTCTCAAACGGCGTGGCGATGATCTCGGAAACTTCCGGAAGCTCGTTGCGACGAATGAAGGAGGGAAACCTCTCACTCGGAGGACGCCTTCACAGCCGCCCAGAGACCTCGCCGAGGCACAAATCAGACCGTGGCGTTGCAGCAGCGGTTTCTCATACGAACAACTTTCAAATCTAATCTTCATTGGGCAATTAACGTTGAAAGAATCATTATATGTACACGCTTTTTAAAACGCGACATAAAATTAATAGAAAAGTATTTTTATTGGGAAAATCATATTCTTGGTTCTTTCGGTAAAGTCACGTAGATAGAAAATAAAAACAAAAAATAATAAAATTAAATTAAATTTGAATTCATACATTGAAAATAATAAAAGCAAAAAACCCACGACGTTTCGATTGCAACACAAGCGGTCTTCATCGAATGCTGCTGCTGTGTTGCGATCGAAACGTCGTGGGTTTTTTGCTTTTATTATTTTCAATTTATTAATTGTAATTTGCTTTAGTTTTATTGTTTATTTTATGTTATTGTCTCTCTACGTGACTTCACCGAAATAACCAAGAATATAAATTCCTGCAGTAACCAAAGTTTTAAGTGGAAAAAAATTTTCTCATCTGCAGCTGCTGGTGGGGCAGCGTCTCAATGCCCCCTAGTGGACGAACCGCGCCTGGCAGCAGTAGAAGCAGCAGCAGCAGCAGGGGTAGAAAAAGCAGCAGCAGGGGTAGAAGCAGCAGCAGCAGGGGTAGAAAAAGCAGCAGCAGGGGTAGAAGCAGCAGCAGCAGCAGGGGTAGAAGCAGCAGCAGCAGCAGGGTAGAAGCAGCAGCAGCAGCAGGGGTAGAAGCAGCAGCAGCAGCAGGGGTAGAAGCAGCAGCAGCAGCAGGGTAGAAGCAGCAGCAGCAGGGGTAGAAGCAGCAGCAGCAGGGTAGAAGCAGCAGCAGCAGGGGTAGAAAAAGCAGCAGCAGCAGGGGTAGAAGCAGCAGCAGCGGTAGAAGCAGCAGCAGTAGCGACAGAAGCACAACGGGTTAGTGCTGTACTAGTATACTACACTATACACTACTATACACTACATTATACACTACTATACACTACACTATACACTACACACTACACTACACACTACACTATACACTACTTTACACTACACTATACACTACACTATACACTAGTATACACTACACTACACACTACACTATACACTACACTATACACTACACACTACACTACACACTAGTGCTGTACTAGTATACTACATTATACACTACACTACACACCACACTACACTATACACTACTATACACTACACTATACACTACACTATACACTACTATACACTACACTACACATTACACTATACACTACACTATACACTACACTACACACTACACTACACACTACACTATACACTACACTACACACTACACTACACACCACACTACACTACACTATACACTACTATACACTACACTATACACTACACTATACACTACACTACACACTAAACTATACACTACACTACACACTACACTATACACTACTACACACTAAACTATACANTACACTACACACTACACACTACTACACACTACACTATACTACACTACACACTACACTACACACTACACTATACACTACACTATACACTACTACACTACACACTACACTACACTACACACTACACTACACACACACTACACTATACAACACTACACTATACACTACACTATACACTACACACTACACACTACACTATACACTACACACTACACTATACACTAATACACTACACTATACACTAGTGCTGTACTCGTGACGAATTGGCCACGTTCTGTTTACGTGACAACCCTTTACGAGGTGTCCGTGTTGAGTGGCGGCGGGTTTAACGACACATTTATATATTTTACGCGATCTAACCCCAAAAAAGCCCTCGAATATGGAAAATATTGGCCGCGAAAGCCTCCTGCTACTCCTGCTTCAACTTGCATCATGCAGCAGCAGCAGCAGCAACAACAACAGCAGCAGCAACAGCAGCAGCAGCAGCAACAGCAGCAGCAGCAACAACAGCAACAGCAGCATCAGCAGCAGCAACAGCAACAGCAGCATCAGCAACAGCAGCAGCAGCAGAAATGATCGCCACCACTGCGAGCAGGAGCCCCGTGCACTGGTGTCGCCCCGACACTCCGTGCCTCTGCCACGACTTCCCAGCGGAGTCATGCAACCGAGATCGACCCCGAGGTCACGTCGGGGACCCGTGTTTTTGGCCGGTATCAAAGTGTTAACAAAACACGAATAGGTGTAACCGCGTGTGGTTAATGCAGTATATTGACCCCGTGCAACAGGTATCGTCTATGATGGGGTTTGAACATCTTAGCATACGTAGTAATCATGTAAATGCTTACCCCGAGCTCTCAATACTCTGATGGTGCGTTGTCTTTGAGCTGTGCGCCTTTTGGCGTCATCTGGTCCAACACCATTTGAGGCTTGGGCTCTAAGAAAAGCTGTCTCGGGTGTGACCAATCAATTTCAAGGACAGTGCATACATTATCAGAGTTAAATTTCGATTTAAAGCTTTCGTGACTGCAGGGATTCATCTTCTTGGTTCTTTCGGTAAAGTCACGCAGAAGGGAAATAATAAAATAATAAAAATAAAACAAAATAATTCTCACGACGTTTCGGCCACAACGCAAGCAGCGGTCCTCAAGTGAAGACCAGGTCTGTCGGGGAGACAGCGTCTGAACGGCTGCTTGCGTTGTGGCCGAAACGTCGTGAGAATTATTGTATTATGTTTTATTTTATTATTTTATTATTTCCCTTCTACGTGACTTTACCGAAAGAACCAAGAAGATTATCAGAGTTGCTTTTTTGTTTGCATTTTGACCGCAAGTGTTGTGGTCAATGCAAACATGATCCCTTGTAAAAAAACTATCAGTTTTGTTGCCAGATAAAAGGGTAAAAACCTATTACTATATATTCTACTGGCAAAGGAGGTCTCATAATCTTAGCACACCTATTGTTTCACAGCCAGAAAGGGTAACAGCCCCATTATTGTCGCCAGCCACAGCTGCCAGAGAATTCAAACTCGCAGTGGCGCCAAGTGACCAGCAGGTGGCAGACCAGCTCCTGGGTCTCCGTGGCGTCCCGATGGGTCTCGTGTATCTCTACGTATCTCTGTGCATCTCTATGGGTCTCTATGTAACTATATGGGTCTCTATCTCTATGGGACTTTGTGTATCTTTGTATCTCTATGGGTGTCTATGCATCTTTATGGGTTCAATCTTAATTTTAGAACTTTCGTGACTGCAGGAATCATTATTTGTTTCTTTCGGTTAAGTCACGTCTAAAGATAAAATAATAAATTAAATTAAATAATAGAATACGACGTTTCGATTGCAACACAAGCAATCATCATCAGGTAAAATGAAATAGCGACATAAAATCAACCATAAAACTATAGACAGACATATTAGCAGACAGACATCACCAAGATACACAGAGAGAGCAACACAGGCAACAGAGAGAGGTGATCATCTCTGTGGGGTGGCCTTAAATAGACAGAGGGGGACGCAGAGAGAGGGAGGGGGGCCAGAGAAAAAATTAGCATGTCAATGAGTGGACAGCAAAACAAGGTGCTGCAAGTGCGATGACACGGCAAGCAAGCCTGAAAATCAGGGAAGGACACACTAAAATTAAATAACCTAGTAAAATATATGTTATTTAATTTTAGTGTGTCCTTCTCCTGATTTTCAGGCTTGCTTGCCGTGTCATCGCACTTGCAGCAACACGTTTGTTGTCCACTCATTGATATGCTATTTTTTCTCTCCCCCTCCCTCTCTCTGCGTCCGCCCCCTCTGTCTATTTAAGGCCACCCCACAGAGACGACCACCTCTCTCTGTACCTGGGTTGCTCTCTCTGTGTATCTTGGTGATGTCTGTCTGCTGGTATGTCTGTCTATAGTTTTCTGGTTAGATTTTATGTCGCTATTTCATTTTACCTGATGATTGCTTGTGTTGCAATCGAAACGTCGTATTCTATTATTTAATTGAATTTATTATTTTATCTTTAGACGTGACTTAACCGAAAGAAACAAATAATAATCTTTATGGGTCTCTATGTATCTCCATGAGTCTCTATGTATCTCTATGGGTCTCTATGTATCTCTATGGGTCTCTGTGTATCTATATGTGTGTCTGTGTATCTCTACGAGTCTCTATGCATCTTTATGGGTCTCTATGTATCTCCATGAGTCTCTATGTATCTCTGTCTCTCTGTGTGTCTATGTATCTCCATGAGTCTCTATGTATCTCTATGGATCTCTGTATCTCTATGTAACTCTATGGCTCTCTATGTGTCTCTACGTATCTTTCTGTGTCTCTATGTGTCTCTCTGTATCTCTATGTATCTCTCTGTGTCTCTATGTATCTCCATGAGTCTCTATGGATCTCTCTGTGTCTCTATGGGTCTCTCTGTGTCTCTCTGTGTCTCTATGTGTCTCTCTGTGTCTGTCTCTGTGTCTCTATGTATCTCTATGTATCTCTATGGGTCTCTATGGGTCTCTATGTATCTCTATGTATCTCTATGGATCTCTATGTATCTCTATGGATCTCTCTGTGTCTCTCTGTGTCTCTATGGGTCTCTGTGTCTCTCTGTGTCTCTCTGGGTCTCTCTGTGTCTCTATGTATCTCTATGTATCTCTATGGATCTCTCTGTGTCTCTCTGTGTCTCTATGGGTCTCTATGTGGCTCTCTGTGTCTCTCTGGGTCTCTCTGTGTCTCTATGGATCTATCTGTGTCTCTCTGTGTCTCTATGTATCTCTATGTATCTCTATGGGTCTCTATGTGTCTCTACGTATCTCTCTGTGTCTCTATGTGTCTCTCTGTATCTCTATGGATCTCTCTGTGTCTCTCTGTATCTCTATGGGTCTCTATGAGTCTCTATGAGTCTCTATGTATCTCTATGGGTCCCTATGTATCTCTATGAGTCTCTATGTATCTCTATGGGTCTCTATGAGTCTCTATGAGTCTCTCTGTATCTCTATGGGTCTCTATGTATCTCTATGTATCTCTATGGATCTCTCTGTGTCTCTCTGGGTCTCTATGGGTCTCTGTGTCTCTCTGTGTCTCTATGTGTCTCTCTGTGTCTCTATGGGTCTCTGTGTCTCTCTGTGTCTCTATGTGTCTCTATGGGTCTCTGTGTCTCTATGGGTCTATCTGTGTCTCTATGGGTCTCTACGTATCTCTATGGATCTCTCTGTGTCTCTATGGGTCTCTATGGGTCTCTGGGTCTCCATTCATGGAGTTGGTGCGCGCCTCGGCCTCGCGATGTTGCGATGCGCTAAGGAGTTGAGTTCATTACGTCCCAACATCAACAACAACATCAACAACATCAACAACATCAACAACATCAACAACAACATCAACAACATCAACAACAACATCATCATCAAAGACCTCCACACACAAGTTAGCTGCAAAAAAACCAACACGAAATAAACTTTTAATGTAAGGGCAGTGAACTCGCAGTAGTCGTCATGACGATGATGACAACACCAACAACATTATTATTGTTGTTGTTATTGTTGTTGTTATTGTTGTTGTTGTTTCACTCGCAGTGAGGGAAAGACCACACACGCAGCTGAGGCGAGAGGCCACGGCGGGTTGCCATGGAGACGCGAGGCCCCAAGCGCCCACCCCCTCCTCCCCACTCCCCCTCCCCTCCTCACGTGTCCCTCCCCCTCTCCCCCCACCCCTCCCAACTTCTCCTCACCTCCTCCCCCACTCCCCCTCCTCCCCTCCTCTTCCCCACTCCCCACACCTCCCCCTCCTCCCCCCTCCTCCCCNTCCTCCCCACTCCCTCCCCTCCCTCCCCCTCCACCCCTCCCCTCCTCCCCACTCCCTCCCCTCCCTCCCCCNTCCTCCCCNTCCTCCCCTCCCCCTCCTCCCCCACTCCCTCCCCCTCCCTCCCCCTCCACCCCTCCCCTCCTCCCCCTCCTCCCCTCCCTCCTCCCCCCTCCTCCTCCCTCCTCCCCCCTCCTCCCCTCCTCCCCCCTCCTCCCCCTCCCTCCAAACTTTTCCTCAACTCCTCCCCTCTCCCCCCTCCTCCCTCCCTCCTCCCCCTCCTCCCCTCTCCCCCTCCTCCCCTCTCCCCTCCCCCTCCCTCTGCCTCCCCTGCGAGGCCTCTGCAGCTGAATAGTAAAGTGCAGCGGTCACGTGACTTTCGTGAACGCTAAACAAAGACGAAGATCCCCGTGTAGCCTCGACAGACTGTTGAGGGCAAGTACTGTTGTTAGCGAGCACCTATACAGGTCGGCAGGGCACACGAGGGAGGGGGTGAGTGGGTGGGTGGCCAGCACCAGGCCCGGCCGCCTTTGTCTCCCCGCTGGCACCGCGTGCCGACAATTTCACATTCAGGCGGGGGTCAAGCCACAGGTCTTCTTCAACACATCAGGAGCAGCAGCAGCAGCAGTAGTGGTGGAGCAGTATTGGTGGAGTAGCAGCAGTAGTAGTGGTGGTGGAGCAGTATTGGTGGAGTAGCAGCAGCAGTAGTGGTGGAGCAGTATTGGTGGAGTAGCAGCAGTAGTAGTGGTGGTGGTGCAGTATTGGTGGAGTAGCAGCAGTAGTAGTGGTGGTGGAGCAGTGGTGGTGGAGTAGCAGCAGTGGTGGTGTAGTAGCAGCAGTAGTAGTGGTGGTGGAGCAGTATTGGTGGAGTAGCAGCAGTAGTAGTGGTGGTGGAGCAGTATTGGTGGAGTAGCAGCAGCAGTAGTGGTGGAGCAGTATTGGTGGAGTAGCAGCAGTAGTAGTGGTGGTGGAGCAGTATTGGTGGAGTAGCAGCAGCAGTAGTGGTGGAGCAGTATTGGTGGAGTAGCAGCAGTAGTAGTGGTGGTGGTGCAGTATTGGTGGAGTAGCAGCAGTAGTAGTGGTGGTGGAGCAGTGGTGGTGGAGTAGCAGCAGTGGTGGTGTAGTAGCAGCAGTAGTAGTGGTGGTGGAGCAGTATTGGTGGAGTAGCAGCAGTAGTAGTGGTGGTGGAGCAGTATTGGTGGAGTAGCAGCAGCAGTAGTGGTGGAGCAGTATTGGTGGAGTAGCAGCAGTAGTAGTGGTGGTGGTGCAGTATTGGTGGAGTAGCAGCAGTAGTAGTGGTGGTGGAGCAGTGGTGGTGGAGTAGCAGCAGTGGTGGTGGAGTAGCAGCAGTAGTAGTGGTGGTGGTGCAGTATTGGTGGAGTAGCAGCAGTAGTAGTGGTGGTGGTGCAGTATTGGTGGAGTAGCAGCAGTAGTAGTGGTGGTGGAGCAGTATTGGTGGAGTAGCAGCAGTAGTAGTGGTGGTGGTGCAGTATTGGTGGAGTAGCAGCAGTAGTAGTGGTGGTGGTGCAGTATTGGTGGAGTAGCAGCAGTAGTAGTGGTGGTGGTGCAGTATTGGTGGAGTAGCAGCAGTAGTAGTGGTGGTGGAGCAGTATTGGTGGAGTAGCAGCAGTAGTAGTGGTGGTGGTGCAGTATTGGTGGAGTAGCAGCAGTAGTAGTGGTGGTGGTGCAGTATTGGTGGAGTAGCAGCAGTAGTAGTGGTGGTGGAGCAGTATTGGTGGAGTAGCAGCAGTAGTAGTGGTGGTGGTGCAGTATTGGTGGAGTAGCAGCAGTAGTAGTGGTGGTGGAGCAGTATTGGTGGAGTAGCAGCAGTAGTGGTGGTGGTGGTGCAGTATTGGTGGAGTAGCAGCAGTAGTAGTGGTGGTGGAGCAGTATTGGTGGAGTAGCAGCAGTAGTGGTGGTGGTGGTGCAGTATTGGTGGAGTAGCAGCAGTAGTAGTGGTGGTGGAGCAGTATTGGTGGAGTAGCAGCAGTAGTAGTGGTGGTGGAGCAGTATTGGTGGAGTAGCAGCAGTAGTAGTGGTGGTGGAGCAGTATTGGTGGAGTAGCAGCAGTAGTAGTGGTGGTGGAGCAGTATTGGTGGAGTAGCAGCAGTAGTAGTGGTGGTGGAGCAGTATTGGTGGAGTAGCAGCAGTAGTGGTGGTGGTGGAGCAGTATTGGTGGAGTAGCAGCAGTAGTAGTGGTGGTGGAGCAGTATTGGTGGAGTAGCAGCAGTAGTAGTGGTGGTGGAGCAGTATTGGTGGAGTAGCAGCAGTAGTAGTGGTGGTGGAGCAGTATTGGTGGAGTAGCAGCAGTAGTAGTGGTGGTGGAGCAGTATTGGTGGAGTAGCAGCAGTAGTAGTGGTGGTGGAGCAGTATTGGTGGAGTAGCAGCAGTAGTAGTGGTGGTGGAGCAGTATTGGTGGAGTAGCAGCAGTAGTAGTGGTGGTGGAGCAGTGGTGGTGGAGTAGCAGCAGTGGTGGTGGAGTAGCAGCAGTAGTGGTGGTGGTGCAGTATTGGTGGAGTAGCAGCAGTCTCATCATCACCGTAGCGGAGTCGCTTCAGCAGTTTTAAATCCTTTATAAAAGTTTATATTAAGTTCACTTGCTTGCTTGCTTGCGCGCTTACGACCGTGCAAATCTTTGGGTCGTTTTTTAACCCACTTCCCGTGATGCAATCGAGCTGACATTTTGCACACATACTCGTTGTGTGTGACAATTTATTTTCGTGAAATTTTTTTCCAAAATTTTACACTTTTTGGAAAAAAATTATTATATTTAATTACCAATTGCTTAATGGTGGCAGGCAATCATCTGACCGATAGGTGGCAGCCATCTCAAGCCAGAGGACGAGAGGACTCTAGCCGCCACGCATATAAAGGATTTATAGTGAAAAACTTTGTTTTTACGGGTTAATTTTTTTTCTTGCTGTGGTTTGTCCCAGCATCATCATTTTTTTTATTCATTTTTTTAATTATAAATGTTCTACCTACGTGACTTTACCGAAAGAATCAAAGAATATCATCATCATCGCTGCGATGTCTCCTCCTCCGTGGAATGGCTCGGACGACGAAATCACCGGATCCACGACGGAACAATCTCTCCATGGGGGCTTCGTGCTTGAACTTGAATCTCTCTGCCCTCCCTCCCTCCCATGTCCCCTCCACGTTGTGTTCCCCTCTCTCGAATGTCCCCTCGCCGTATCTCCCCCCCCCCCACCACGTCCTTCACCCCCTAACTGAACTAACGTGTCCCAAACGTCGCCTGCGCGCTCCACTCCGTCCCCGGCCCCATCCTCGTTCAGACGCCGTTCTCAAATCTCTCAAAAGCCAGCCCCGACTATCCCCTGCCGAGAGGCCTCTTCCCAACAATCGGAGACCTCCGGGTTCGTTTTCTAAAAGGCGTCACGCCGCACGTTGTCTCGGGGATCAGTCGTCGGTCATCGCATTTGGGCGTTTGTGGCTCGGGGCAGTGCGACGTCACGGTCTGTTCTGGATGACTCACAGTCCCACACCACGACTGCAGAGTTTGTAGTTTCAGTTGACCATTTGTGCCATCATCAGAGAGCCGTATTTGCCACGGCGTGTGCAGTGGCTTCATCGGGGATGACGGCGATGACGACGACGATGTTGCTGCTGATGGCAATGCAGAGCAGCAAACGACAATTTCACATTTCGATTTAAAGCTTTCGTGACTGCAGGGATTCATCTTCTGGGTTCTTTCGGTAAAGTCACGTAGAATGGAAATAATAAAATAATAAAAAATAAAACATTAAATAATTCTCACGACGTTTCGGCTACAACGCAAGCAGCCGTCTTCAGGTTCTTCACCTGAAGATGGCTGCTTGCGTTGTGGCCGAAACGTCGTGAGAATTATTTTATTATGTTTAGTTTTTTATTATTTTATTGCTTCCCTTCTACGTGACTTTACCGAAAGAACCAAGAAGATGAATCCCTGCAGTCACGAAAGCTTTAAATCGAAATTTAAACCATCATCAGCATCATCAGATAGAGCCCCATCCGCCACGGTTTGTGCGGTGGGGTGCGGCGTTTGTGTGGACCACGATGCTTTCGTTGGAAGGATCGTTTGACCATACTTCACCAAAAGCTGCTCAGCACGGGTTGATGAAGCAAGGGGGTAAGGGTGACCCCCCCCCCTCCCCGGTTTCAGATATGACTCGCCACTGATGTTCGCCGTGCTTATTGAACTCCCACTGGTCCCACCACGCCAGTAACCTACAGCTACCATGTATGGTGAGTGACAATAGGGTTTACGCTTTCTGGCAATAAAACAAGAGTCGTGTTAAGATGTTCAAACGCCCAAATCGATGCGATGCACCTTTTTTGCAAGGCATCAAGTCTGTAATTAACCACACACACAGAGAGAGAGTACTTGCGGTCGAACATGCAAACACAGGTGGCTCTGGTCGTCATAATGTTATGCACTGGCTTTGAAACTGATTGGCCCACACCAGAGAAAGCAGACTGTTTTATTGCCAGAAAGGGTAAAAACCTATTTTATTTATTTTATTTTTACTTTTATTAATTTTATTTTTAATGTTTTACCTACGTGACTTTACCGAAAAAACCTAAGAATATGAATCCTTGCAGTCACGAAAGCTTAAAATCTAGAACTATTCTTATTTGGTTCTTTCGGTAAAGTCACGTAGAGTAGAAACATAATAGTTCACGACGTTTCGATCGCAACACAAGCAATCGGGGTTGTCTCACCTGACGACGATTGCTTGCTTGTGTTGCGATCGAAACGTCGTAATATATAATTTTTCTACCCACGTGACTTTACCGAAAGAACCAAAGAGTTTGGATTCCTGCAGTCACGAAAGCTTCAAATCAAGACAATTCCTATATCAGACGCTGTCTCCCCGACAGACCTGTTCTTCACCTGAGGACGGCTGCTTGCGTTGTGGCCGAAACGTCGCGAGAATTATTTTATTATTTTATTATTTTATTATTTCCCTTCTACGTGACTTTACCGAAAGAACCAAGAAGATGAATCCCTGCAGTCACGAACGCTTAAAATCGAAATTCAATTCCTATTTTTCATCATTTTGAATGCTGCCAGAAAAACACGGCGCCCCAGTAGATTGCCCCACAGAGTCCGTTAGAGGCTGCACGGGGGGGGGGGTGACATTCTTGTGCCTGTGTGTGGCTTGCAGCAGTCTGTCACAGCCTACACAGGGGACCTTTGTCTTTGTGGGGAGCGAGGCCTTGGGGTGCGGCAGTGGAGCGGTGAGCGCGCTGCGCTTGCGAACCCGGAGACCCGAGTTCGATTCGCGCTCACGGCCAAAATCAGTGGCGATTATCTGAACCGGTCCTGGGCCTCCCATAGGCTGACTCAGCATCAAATGAGTACCTGGTGTGTAAACATCGCCACTGGGGAGACAAAGGCGGCCGGGCGTGGCGCAGGCCCCATCCACCTCCTCGTGCGCCGTTCTGGCCTTCGTAGGTTGCTCGCTAACAGCACTTGCCCCGACAGTCTGTTGCAGGCTATACGGGGGGTCTTTGTCTTTGTGGCAGAGTGAGGTCACCGAGACTCTCGGCTAAGCCAGAGTCGCGCAGGCATGCAGAGGGGTAGGGGGGGTAGGGGGAGGACGGGGGGGGTCCCTGCTGCAAAGTTGAATTAACGTTGTTTTGGCAGCGCTGACAGCAGCAGCGGCAGCAGCGGCGGCAGGAGGTTGCCCGGCTGGCGGCGGGAGGGTTTGAACAGGGGAGGAGACGAGATCGATTAGGGAGCACGTGGTGGTGTTGCAAGGGTGGAGTTGCACGACCCGGCTGGGGCTGTGTGGAAGGGGACGGGATGGCTAGGAGATGTTGACTCCCTCGCCTGGTGTACAGGAGGTCGTGGTTCGATCCCGACCCTGACACCTGCTGCTGTATATTTGGAGTTTGCGTGTCTCTCTCTCATCATCATCATCACGGTGGCTAGGAGACGTTAACTACCTCGCCTGCTACACAGGAGGTCGTGGGTTCGATCCCGACCCTGACACCTGCTGCTGTATATTTGGAGTTTGCGTGTCTCTCTCTCATCATCATCATCACGGTGGCTAGGAGATGTTGACTCCCTCGCCTGCTACACAGGAGGTCGTGGGTTCGATCCCGACGCTGATACCTGCTGCTGTATATTTGGAGTTTGCGTGTCTCTCTCTCATCATCATCATCACGGTGGCTAGGAGATGTTGACTCCCTCGCCTGCTACACAGGAGGTCGTGGGTTCGATCCCGACGCTGATACCTGCTGCTGTATATTTGGAGTTTGCGTGTCTCTCTCCGTGGTCGCGTGGAATGTTCTTCGGTTTTTTCCCCTCCACATTTCTAA
The DNA here is from genome assembly GCA_018977245.1 of Lethenteron camtschaticum. Classification (NCBI taxonomy): domain Eukaryota; kingdom Metazoa; phylum Chordata; class Hyperoartia; order Petromyzontiformes; family Petromyzontidae; genus Lethenteron; species Lethenteron camtschaticum. Next base: position 185,350 of record MU249723.1, on the reverse strand, counting down.
TCACTAACGTCACCCGTTTAGAGTTATTTGGCTGCCGCTGTAAATGTCCACACGACGATGATGATGATGCTAAGGCCACTTCGTTGAGCTGCTGTCGTTTGCGATGGCCACGTCGCTTCTGAACAAGATCGACACAGCTCAGTGGGGCCTTTACCTGCCAAAATAAAACATCGTATAGTCGTAAAATGTGTGGCCAGGTGGCTTCTCAAAAATTAATTAATACCTCAGTGGGCTTCACCTGGAAAGATAAAATGTTTTTATTTAATTTGTGTATTTTAGAGTGTTCCCTCAAATACCGGGCGCTTCAAAAACATGTTAACACTTACATGGGACAATCGTTTTTAACGGAACAAGTATAACCCGTAAAAACAAAGTTTTTCACTATAAATCCTTTATATGCGTGGCGGTTAGAGTCCTCTCATCCTCTGGCTTGAGATGGCTGCCACCTATGGGTCAGATGACTGTCTGCCACCATTAAGCAATTGGTAATTAAATATATTTTTTTCCTAAAAAGTGTAAAATTTTAGAAAAAAATTTCAGGAACATTAATTGTCACGCACAACGAGTCTGTGTGCAAAATGTCAGCTCGATTAGATCACGGGAAGTGGGTTAAAAAACGACCGAAAGATTTGCACGGTCGTAAGCAAGCAAGCGAACTTAATATAAAGGATTTAAAAAGTAGGGATGATGATGCACCGTGCCGTGATAGCAAATGTCACGTTAACAGCTTCAGAAAGTCAAAGAGTCTCCCACTCGTTCGCCATCGTTGTGAACGCGTGGCCTGTAATCTCCTCCAGGTGGTCTCCAGAGCCCGGGCGCACATTCCTCGTGGTGTTGTTGCAAATTCTCAGAAGTGTTCAACATTCTTTTTTTGAAGCACCCTGCACATTCACCGTCGCGTCTTATTCCCCAATTCGGCGTTGTGAAAACTGCGCGTGGCCTCTACAGGAGAACAGGTTGTGCTGCTGCTGCTGCTGAATATTTGGAGTTTGCGTGTCTCTCTCTCATCATGAACACGGTGGCTGGGAGATGTTAACTCCCTCGCCGGGTACACAGGAGGTCGTGCGTTCGATCCCGGCTCTTGACGCCTGCTGCTGCTGCTGTATGTTTGGAGTGTGCGGTGTCTCTCTCTCTCTGTGTGTCTGTGGTCGCGAGGATTGTTCTCCAGATCCTGCGGGTTTTCCCCTCCACGTTTAGAACGAACGTCACGCGCTTAGAGTGTTTGGCTGCTGCTAGAAATGTCGACACGATGATGATGATGATGATCAGTCCCACTTCGATGAGGCTCTCATTGATGTGATGGCCTGGTCGCGTCTGAAAAAAGAGTTGGATCAGTGAGGCCGAAGCGAGGAAAATGAGAAAGTTTAGTTTCGTCGTTTATCCGTTGAGTAATACACATCGCATAATTGGCGCGTTTGCTCTTCCTCCGAATACAAATGTTCTGACTGGGAAAATAATATTTACAACATAATATTTACACAAAGGAAGCCGGGAAATGCGGCGAGTTGAGTTAAGAGTAACAACGCGACCACTTGGACGCAGCCGGGAGGAGTACCCAGTGCAAAACAGACGAGTTTTTATTATTATTACTACTACACGCTTTTACTGGTAGGAACCTCCTGGTTACACCAGCCCACAGGGGATTATTGTGTCCGTCCGTCTGTCGGACAGGGAGGGGCTGGTGGGGAGGGGAGGGCTGGGTGGGGAGGGTGGGGCTGGGTGGGGAGTGGAGGGTGGGGAGGGGCTGGGTGGGGAGGGTGGGCTGGGTGGGGGGTGGTAGGGGTGGGGCTGGGTGGTGGGGGAGGGTGGGGAGGGTGGGGCTGGGTGGGAGAGTGGGAGGGGTTGGGTGGGGAGAGTGGGGAGGGGCTGGTTGGGGAGGGTGGGGCTGGGTGGGAGGGAGGGGCTGAGTGGGGAGGGAGGGCTGGGTGGGTAGGGGGTGGGAGGGTGGGGCTGGGCAGGGAGGGGCTGGTCACCCCGTGGTGCCCTTATAAAACTCAACGTTTAACCAACTCACGCCGGCTTGTGCCCGCCCTCACAGTCGGCAATATTTGCGGAATACACCACGCCGCCGTTGACCCTGCAGGCCATTGACCGAGCAGCCCAACGTTCCTACCAGCAGCTCCCTCCGCAGGAATGTGTCATTTAACTCACTCTGTCTGTTGTGTATCCTCAAATATTGTAACTCAATTTTAACCCACTTCCCAATGTGGTATCGACTGCAAACTTGGTATACTTATGTCATACTAATGACAATATTATATTCTATCATTAAAAATAAATGTTTTTTTACATTCTTCTTTATATGTTATGTTTCGGCTTGGTGCGGCCGGGTACGAGTAAGGAATCAAAACCTGTTTGCGACCTCTGATCAGAGGTTAGGTCGCGTGAAATCTCAATGTGGTGTCGTTAACCCCGCCACCACCACGACCACCACCACGACCACCACCACGACGCACAGCCAATTAGTGATGGGGTTGTCGCGTTAACAAGACGTGGCCAAGTCGTGATCAGTTCAGCACTCAGCACTCACCCGTTGTTGTTTGGGAGCGTAAACCCACCGCAGCATTTACCATCGATTCCTTTGGCGTCTGAACGCCTTAACTCTTTCATACATTTACACAATTTCGTTTGCTCTCCTACAAAACACACGGCCCGGGTGAGTGCCGAAGCTACAATAGGTCGGTGGGTGGGTCGCTTTATCCACCTTCATGAACACGAAGTTACACTTCTTTGGCTCTTTCGGTAAAGTCACGTCGAAAGAAAAATGAAATAGCAAAGTTTTAGTTTTGGAGAGACGAAGACGGCTGCTGCCTGAGCCCTCGCGTCTCTCTCTCTCGGTGCAGCCAAAGTTCACAGAGGCGGGAGCAAAACAAAACGTTTAATTCTCACGGTCGGAGCGAAACGAACGTCGGAAGAACGGTAGCTAGAGATTCATTTAAATAAGAACGACGATCCGGAACGGGTTAAAGGGATTACAATGGGGGGAGGGGGGGGTACAGACTCGGTATGGAACAATCGCTCCCTCCCGCTCGCCCGACCCACCGACCAATCCGGTGGCGGCACGGTCCAGAGCGGTGCGGAGCGCAGCGGCCGCCCTGGTTAATACTGCGGTGAGCGCCACAAAGCTTCACAGTGGTCGAGGTTTTGCTCGCCGGTCGTGTTGAGAGTCATCAGCATCACTGCACAGCCCTTTGTTGTCCGTCCACTGCCAGGACGAAGCCGCCCTCAGCAAGGCGCGACGTGTTACTTGGTCACGGTGAGGGTGGGGGTGGTTTGACCAAACTTCACCACGCGAGGTCGGCCAAGTGGGGATATCGCTCGCCCGCTCACTCGCCCCCGACGGGAATCAAACTCGCCCCCTGGGCAGTCACGTGATGCCACCGGGTCACGTGACGCCACCGATTCCACTCCGACACGGAACGCGACCGGGACGAACCGCGACGGTCCCGGGCCGCGTGCGCTTGGCCCTGACCACGTTCTTGGCCCTGGCAGACGAAATACAAACGACAACCTCCGACGCAGAAAGGCTTCAACATGCGCGCCAAACTAAACGTTCAGACGGCGGACGCATTTTAAACACGCGCTCGCAAAAGGCTACCTTTGTTTACGCACGCGCGTTACACGCGTTACACGTTACCGAGCGTCGTTGGGTGTCTGTTTGAAGGCGCGCAGGCGCGAGAGACGTTGGGACGGTCGCAGCCTCTCTGTCATCCGGGTGGTGGTGGTGGTGGCGAGCGTTCTCTGCCGGGGTGGGATACCCGCGGGAATCGAGCGTTGCTCCCTCGCACGCCACTCCAAATCGGCTTGGCTCAGGCTCGGTCTGTAAAATGGAAATCCTTGAGCGGGGAGAGGGGTGGGTGGCTGGGACCGTGCTCAAGATCCGGCTGTCATGTTGGGTCTGGCTTTGAGCCGGAACCGAGCTAGAACCGAGCCAGAACCGTGCCAAAACCGAGCCGGAACCGTGCCAAAACCGAGCCAGAACCGTGCCAAAACCGAGCCGGAACCGTGTCAAAACTGAGCCGGAACCGAGCCAAAACCGTGCCAAACCGAGCCGGAACCGAGTCAAGACCAAACCGGAACCGAGCCGGAACTTAGCGACGACTAAGAGCACGGGGCCTGAGCCGCGTCATTCTCCGGCCAGCCCGTCACGAGAGGTGGAGATGATGGAGCGGCGTCAGCGCCGCTGGTTTGTGTGACCTGCGGCCTGCGCCGCCGCTTTACCGCCCCCACGGCCGCCATCAACAAAAATGGCCGCCTAACGCCGAGCGGGAAACGTCCGTTAATATATTATTATTATTAATTTCTTTAAGAAACGCGGCGAAGGTGCCTACCCGCTAATCTGCATACAAAGTTATTTTTTATCGTTTATATAAGACGAGTTAGTACTTGTTGTTATTTAAAATGGAACTCTCTTCGTTACAAAACACAAGGCGAGACGAAACTCTGGCGTCCAAAACGCGAAAAAAAATTGGCACCGCTGGGAAATCCCTCCCCCGGGCATCATCTCGATCTGCCGGAACGCGACGCGAGCTTGCAACCGATTGATCGATCGATCAACCGACTAACCAGCCGATGACCGATTGACTGACCAACCGTTTGACCAACCAATCAACTGACCAACCAATCGACGGACCGATCGATCAATCGATCCGGCCGGCGCTGCCGAGCCGCTGCCGACGCCAGGTTACGGTGCGTGGCGGCTCCAAGTTTTTTCGTTTTTCCCACGACTAATTGGCTGTGTCGGGTGGTGGCGGGTTTAACGACACATTTCACATTTACGTGGTGACCCAACCCAAAGAAACCCCTGTTATGGATGCACCTGTGGTCTTCACTCATTCTCAGAGGTGGTGGGGGGAGGGGCACTTTGGCCGATAAGACATCAATCACACATTTGAAACCATCGTGGCTTTGTGACAACAGCAGCACGACTAAGACGATGGTACTGGGGTGTTGTCTCTCTGTGTTGTCAGGGGGCCGCACGAGAGGCCACAGGGACCGCCAGAGGCCTTGCAGTGACCGGCAGCGCCAGCCACGACTGCTGCGGACACGTCACGGGACCTCCTGCGGACACGCGCGCACTCTGAACCGCAACGCCACGCTCCCTTCGACCCGATCAGACTGAAGGCGACATGAGCAGCGCCTCCTCCCTCCCCCTATCACATGAAGCACACGACGGCGACAACCGCCAATAAGTGGCGGTGACATCACCACGCCGCTTGTGCCAGGCTAGGTGCACGTTGAGACCACGTGAAATCTCGAACGCCTGCAGGCACCCAGGTGCCACGTGTCGAATGACTGAGATGAGTGGCTGATGCACCACCTGTGCCCCCTACTGTGCCAACTTGCTGTGTTTTAGCCATCCGGCGCTCTGCTCGTTGTTGTGAGCATCACTCCTCCACTCTCCGTTGTTGTTGGAGGGCGACTGCCTCCAACTGCCCAGTAGCAGAGTCCTTCATGAGCCTTCTCCACAGAGGCCGATCTTGACACCGCTGGTACTAGTCATCGGTAAGTCCACTCAGCTCCACATCCTCCTGTACCACATCACTCCATCTCTTCTCTAGCCCGTGCCGCGCCCGTTTAGCCCCTTCTATCCGGCCAAACAAAAGCATCTTCTTGGTTCTTTCGGTAAAGTCACGTAGAAGGGAAGTAATAAGAAAACCAGGTCTGTCGAGGCGACAGCGTCTGACGCTGTCTTCTCGACAGACCTGGTTTTCACCTGAGGACGGCTGCTTGCGTTGTGGCCGAAACGTCGTGAGAATTATTTTATTATGTTTTATTTTTATTATTTTATTACTTCCCTTCTACGTGACTTTACCGAAAGAACCAAGAAGATGAATCCCTGCAGTCACGAAAGCTTTAAATCGAAACAAAAGCATGTGGTGGCTGGGCATGCTGGCTACGTGACCCAGCCAACACAGCCTTGCCTGCCAGAGGAGCTCACAGACAGGTAGCTTCAGACCAGGTAGCTTCCACACAGCGTTACGCAACTGATGAAAAGATATTGCCGCTCGACTGATTCGGAGTGAGGCCTCCGCTGTCAAACCGGAACCAGTCATGAGCACACTGCCCAGGTATGGGAAACTCTCCACTCTCTCCACAACACCAATTGGGAGTTGTGGGGTGGAGTGTCCGATAGTGCAAAATACCCAGGCAGGTACTTAGTTTTGGTGGGGCTGCTCCAGGTTCAGCAGTAGCGCCTCCACCTCCTCCTCTGAGCAGCAATTACCAGATCGGCATACGTTACATTGTTGACCAATAGAGAGCCATCCCTTGACTGCACCCTGGCATCGATCAGCCTTCCATTGTATCTGTACCAGATTGAAATTCCTCCAGTGCAGCCATCAAAGGCTTCACGAACTACGTGGTCGAAATAGATGTTAAATAATGTGGGTGCCAAAGGACATCTCTGTCGCACCCCAAGGTGTACAGGGAATGGCTCTGACTCCCGGCCGCGTAGTTTTACCCGGGCCCGCTCACCATCATGAAGGTCGTGACAGAGGGTCAGGGACTCCGAAAGCACGAAGAACCAGAGCCCAGGCCTACTGATGGTATCATAGGCCTTGACCAGGTCAATAAAGCAGAGATGTAGGTTTTGTTGGAATTCCCTACACCTCTGCTGCAATGGACAGACAGAAAATATGGCATCTGTGCAGGGCCGCCCTTTCCTGAAACCACATTGGGGCTCCACAAGCCTCTCCTCAGCGTGCCTAGCAAGGCGATGTTGAAAAATCTTTGCTAGGATCTTTCCCGGCACACTGAGGAATGAGATGCCCCTGTAGTTGTTACAGTCTGTGCGGTCCCCCTTCTTAAAGAGGGGGACCACCAGGGCATCCTTCCAATCCTGCGGAACCCATCCAGTGATCCAGACTATTATGATGTCACGTAGGGCAGTCTGTGCACAAACGCCACCCTCCCTCAGCATTTCGCTTGGGATATAATTTCGACCCGGTGCCTTTCCTAGTCTCAGACTCTGGATCGCCTTCAGTACTTCCTCAACAGATGGCACCTCAGCCAGCCACTCACAGGGGGTGACTACTTCCTCCAATATTTGAGGCACAGCAGCCTCACTCAGCAGGGTCATCTTCACTTGCCCCATCATGTTTTCCTGGCTGAGGGATTTCCCCTCCCCAAAGATCTCACAGAAATGCTCAGCAAATCTGTAAACCTGTTCCTGGGGGTCGGAGATTGGATCACCGTTATTTCCCTTAATGATGGTAATAGGTGTGGCGCTGCATGTTACTTTTTGAATGTTATTAAAGAGCGATTTGTGATCGCGGGCCATTGAGGCAGACTCCATCTCCTCAGCAAGCGCGACCACCACCCATCCTTGCAGCGCCTCACGGCTCTCCGAACCTCCGAGCGAAGGCTGCGGTAAACCTCCTCATTCTCTGACGTGGGATGCTGTAGCCGATGAGAGTGGGCCTGTCGCTTTTTCCCAGCCAGCCTGAACACCTCCTCTGTCAGCCAGGGTCTCTGGGGGGGTCTGGACCAGGGAAACTGTGGATCCTTGTGTCCGTGTGTCAGTATGTGGCGAACGACACGAGTCGGGATGGACCCCGACCCTCTGCCACGCTCTTCGTGCTAACGGGGGTCCCCGTGACCACACGCCGTATGGTCCCTACGATCCGCACGAACCCTACGATCCGTATGGTCCCTACAATCTGTATGGTCCCAATGATCCCGACAAGCCCTACGATCCGCATGATCCGTAAATGCAACGGTGGCCTGGCCCAGCACCTAACGGGCTCGCAGAGACATCACCCAGGCAATGCAACACAATGCACGCAACACAATGCACGCGACACAATACACGCAACACAATGCACGCAACACAATGCACGCAACACAATACAGGAGGCTGGTGGTGGTGGTGCCGGCTCATCAGGGCGCGAGCCCAGCTCTGTGGAGGGAACACACCACCACCGCCGCTGCCCTGTCAGTCCCCAGCGCAATGCTGCCGGCAACATTCGCGTCGTCATGCCACAGAGGCGAGCGACTGCCACAGCAACATTCGCTTCGTCATGCCACAGAGACTAGCCGCTACCGAGCAAACATTCCCCTGATGGAGCTGCCGCTCACCCCGAGCTGTGAATGCTCCGGCGCGTGCGGCATTGTCCTTGTGCTGGTCGCCTTTAAACGTCGTTCTCTGGTCTCACCCCGGCGGTGAGACGAGGCCACGGAGAAGACCGCTGCTGTCCCTGGTGTGGGCCAACCAGCTTCAAAGACGATGCCTACATCATCATCACTACTACTACTGTCAGAGCCACGTGTGTTTGCATGCTCAGCACAGGTACTGCGTGTGATTAATGCAGTACTTGATGGCTTGCAAGAAATATCTGTGTGGGCGTTTGAACATCTTGACACAACTTCTGTTTTATTGCTGCCAGAAACGGGTAACACACCTATTGCTGTTATTATTATTTATCGTCACCCTGATGATGTTAACATCGTCGCCCTGATGGTGATGGTAACATCGTCACCGTGGTGATGGTAACATCGTCACCGTGGTGATGGTAACATCGTCACCGTGGTGATGGTAACATCGTCACCGTGATGATGTTAACATCGTCACCCTGATGGTGATGGTAACATCGTCACCCTGATGGTGATGGTAACATCGTCACCCTAATGGTGATGGTAACATCGTCACCCTGATGGTGATGGTAACATCGTCACCCTGATGGTGATGGTAACATCGTCACCCTGATGGTGATGGTAACATCGTCACCCTGATGGTGATGGTAACATCGTCGCCCTGATGGTGATGGTAACATCGTCACCCTGATGGTGATGGTAACATCGTCACCCTGATGGTGATGGTAACATCGTCACCCTGATGGTGATGGTAACATCGTCACCCTGATGGTGATGGTAACATCATCACCCTGATGGTGATGGTAACATCGTCACCCTGATGGTGATGGTAACATCGTCACCCTGATGGTGATGGTAACATCGTCACCCTGATGGTGATGGTAACATCATCACCCTGATGGTGATGGTAACATCGTCACCCTGATGGTGATGGTAACATCATCACCCTGATGGTGATGGTAACATCGTCACCCTGATGGTGATGGTAACATCGTCACCCTGATGGTAACACCGTGGTGATGATGATGACGCTGCCGCCAGCTTAACCAGCAAAGCCTCAGGAGGATCTCTGCCAGGTTCTCGCAGCACAAGAGGAGGGGGGGAAGGGTGGAGAGGGCGATGCTGATGCTGCTGATGCTGCTGCTGCGGCTGCTGCTGCTGCTGCGGCTGCTGCTATCCCCCCATTGAGCGGGGAGCGGTGGCGCAATGGTGAGCGAGCGGCACTGCGGAATCAGAATCGAGGAGGAATCGAGGAGGAATCTGATGAGCTCTAAAGCATTTTCACAGATGTCCGCGGCCATCACCGGTGACGATTATCTGAACAGGCCCCTGGCCCTCCTCTAGGTCGACTCGGCCTCAAATGAGTACCTGGGTGCGGTAAACATCGCCACTGGGGGGGAGACAAAGGCGGCCGGGCGTGGTGCTGGCCACCCACCCCTCGTGCGCCGTGCCGGCCTTCACAGGGTGCTGCTCGCTAACAGCACTTGCCCCAACAGTCTGTTAAGGCTACACGGGGACCTTTGTCTTGGCCCAAGGGACGCAGCAGCAGCGCTCTGTGCGACTGTTAGGTGGCTAGGAGATGTCATCTCCCTCGTCAGGGGTTGGGTTTTGACCCCAACCCCTGACGCCTGCTGCTGTATATTTGAAGTCTGCGCGTCTCTCTCTCTCTGAGTGGTCGCGTGGATTTTTTTCTCCGGATCCTCCGATTTTTCCATCTACATTTAGAATCGTCAGTTTTTGGTTGCTGCTCTACATGTCTACGTCATGATCATTTGTGGCACTGGCTGCGTGGAGGGTTACAGTTGAATCAAAGTGGCGATTCGCACCACCGATTAGCACATAAATTAACACTGCACCATAGACTCAACACTACCCATAGACTCAACACTGCCCATAGACTCAACACTGCCATAGACTAACACTACCATAGACTCAACACTACCCATAGACTCAACACTACCCATAGACTCAACACTGCCCATAGACTCAACACTGCCCATAGACTCAACACTACCCATAGACTCAATACTACCCATAGACTCAACACTGCTCATGGACTCAACACTGCCCATAGACTCAATACTACCCATAGACTCAACACTGCTCATAGACTCAACACTGCCCATAGACTCAACACTGCCCATAGACTCAACACTGCCCATAGACTCAACACTACCCATAGACTCAACACTGCCCACAGACTCAACACTGCCCACAGACTAACACTGCCCATAGACTCAACACTACCCATAGACTCACACTGCCCATAGACTCAACACTACCCATAGACTCAACACTACCCATAGACTCAACACTACCCATAGACACAACACTACCCATAGACTCAACACTGCCCATAGACTCAACACTGCCCATAGACTCAACACTACCCATAGACTCAACACTGCCCATATACTCAACACTACCCATAGACTCAACACTACCATAGACTCAACACTGCCATAGACTCAACACTGCCCATAGACTCGACACTACCCATAGACTCAACACTGCCCATAGACTCAACACTGCCCATAGACTCAACACTGCCCATAGACTCAACACTACCCATAGACTCAACACTGCCCATAGACTAACACTACCCATAGACTCAACACTACCCATAGACTCAACACTGCCCATAGACTCAACACTACCTATAGACTAACACTACCCATAGACTAACACTACCCATAGACTAACACTACCCATAGACTAACACTACCTATAGACTCAACACTACCCATAGACTCAACACTGCCCATAGACTAACACTACCTATAGACTCAGCACTACCCATAGACTCAACACTGCCCATAGACTCAACACTGCCCATAGACTCAACACTACCCATAGACTCAACACTGCCCATAGACTCAACACTACCCATAGACTCAACACTGCCCATAGACTCAACACTGCCCATAGACTCAACACTACCCATAGACTCAACACTGCCCACAGACTCATCATTACCCATAGACTCAACACTGCCCGTAGACTCAACACTACCCATAGACTCAACACTGCCCACAGACTCAGCACTACCCATAGACTCAACACTGCCCGTAGACTCAACACTACCATAGACTCAACACTGCCCACAGACTCATCACTACCCATAGACCCAACACTGCCCACAGACTCAACACTACCCACAGACCAACACTGCCCACAGACTCATCACTACCCATAGACCCAACACTGCCCACAGACTCATCACTACCCATAGACCCAACACTGCCCATAGACTCAACACTGCCCATAGACTCAACACTACCCATAGACTCAACACTACCCATAGACTCAACACTACCCATAGACTCAACACTGCCCACAGACTCAGCACTACCCATAGACTCAACACTGCCCGTAGACTCAACACTACCCATAGACCCAACACTGCCCACAGACTCATCACTACCCATAGACCCAACACTGCCCATAGACTCAACACTGCCCATAGACTCAACACTACCCATAGACTCAACACTACCCATAGACTCAACACTGCCCATAGACTCAACACTGCCCATAGACTCAACACTGCCCATAGACTCAATACTACCCATAGACTCAACACTGCTCATAGACTCAACACTGCCCATAGACTCAACACTTCCCATAGACTCAACACTGCCCATAGACTCAACACTACCCATAGACTCAACACTGCCCATAGACTCAACACTACCCATAGACTCAACACTGCCCATAGACTCAACACTGCCCATAGACTCAACACTGCCCATAGACTCAACACTACCCATAGACTCAACACTGCCCATAGACTAACACTACCCATAGACTCAACACTACCCATAGACTATCACTACCCATAGACTCAACACTGCCCATAGACTCAACACTACCTATAGACTCAACACTACCCATAGACTAACACTACCCATAGACTCAACACTACCCATAGACTCAACACTGCCCATAGACTAACACTACCTATAGACTCAACACTACCCATAGACTCAACACTGCCCATAGACTCAACACTGCCCATAGACTCAACACTACCCATAGACTCAACACTGCCCATAGACTCAACACTACCCATAGACTCAACACTGCCCATAGACTCAACACTGCCCATAGACTCAACACTACGCATAGACTCAACACTGCCCATAGACTCAACACTATCCATAGACTCAAAACTGCCCATAGACTAACACTGCCCATAGACTCAACATTACCCATAGACTCAACACTGCCCATAGACTCAACACTGCCCACAGACTCATCATTACCCATAGACTCAACACTGCCCGTAGACTCAACACTACCCATAGACTCAACACTGCCCACAGACTCAGCACTACCCATAGACTCAACACTGCCCATAGACTCAACACTACCCACAGACCCAACACTGCCCACAGACTCATCACTACCCATAGACCCAACACTGCCCACAGACTCATCACTACCCATAGACTCAACACTGCCCAATAGACTCAACACTATCCATAGACTCAAAACTGCCCATAGACTAACACTGCCCATAGACTCAACATTACCCATAGACTAACACTGCCCATAGACTCAACACTACCCACAGACCCAACACTGCCCACAGACTCATCACTACCCATAGACCCAACACTGCCCACAGACTCATCACTACCCATAGACCCAACACTGCTCATACTCAACACTACCCAGACTCAGCACTCATATTCCACACTGCCCATAGACTCAGCACTCCTCATACTCAACACTGCACCTCCGATTAGCACGCTTGGCTACGTACGGTGCGATAGAAGTTCAACACACACATAGATACCCGCGCGATGATCTTAGAATATAAAAAAAAAACTGATGGGCAACGGTGATGATGGCCGTGACAGCCACCCTGGCTTCTCACACGATGCGCAAGCGCGCGTCCTCGCAACGCGCTTCGAAAATAAAAAGCCTCCGTTCCTGAAACATATCGTTTGGTCACTCCGTGTCCTCGCCTCGAAACACTGTAAACAGTTTCTCTACTCGGTCACTGAAACTAAAGTCACGCCGGCCGCGAGCATCGCCAGCCGGTCCTCAAGTGCGCCTCTAAATCTCCGCAGAGACCCCGTCACGAGCACCGACACCACCGACACCGCCGCCGCATTTGCGTGCGGCGTCGTGCGGCGACCCGCGTATATTGGCACCATTATTCACGATTATTACTTTTTGCAAACAGCGGATGTTTCCACCCTACCCTCGCTGCCCACACCCCCACCCCCCCATGCCCCATCCTCCACCGGGCGCGTAGTGGAAATCACGCGACCAACGACTGCAAAATTACGACGCCGTAAAAGAGCAAAGGTCATCAATCCAATTCACGCCCAAATCTCTCTCCACGACCACCGCCGCCACCACCACCACCACCACCACCGCCGCCACCACCACCGCCGCCATTCTTTCACAACAGCTCCCCCAGGCATCAATCGCCACCGACCGTCCATCATCTTTCCACCGACGAACTCCCCATCCCCCACCCTCCCCCCACCGTTAACAACCCTCCACCGGCAAACCGAACATCTGTCCCAAAGACGCCGGTCCAGCCTGGCGTTCGGTGTGTTTCGGTGCGGGTCGGTCCGGCACGGTGCGGGTCGGTCCGGCACGGTGCGGAACTGCCGGTGGGGGAGGTGGCGGCCAGCTCGCGACGCGCTGCCCAGGTCCCTGCCTGTGACGCAGCCCGAGTCGCCGCGGTGGCTGGGAGATGTTAACTCCCTCGCCTGGTGTGCAGGAGGTCGTGGGTTTGATCCCGACCCTGACGCCTGCTGCTGCTGTATATTTGGAGTTGGCGTCTCTCTCTCTCTCCCCGCGGTCGCGTGGATTTTTCTCCAGGTCCACCGGTTTTTCCCTCCACATTCGAATCAATGTCACGTGTTTAGAATATTTGGTTGCTGCTGCTATAAATATCCACACGACGACAATGATGATGAGCCACTTGTTTGAGCTGCTGTCATTAGTGATCGCCAGGATGCTTCTGAAAACGAGCTACGTAGCTCAGTGGGCCGTACCTGGTAAGATAACAATAATAGCTTTAGACTCTTAGGTTTTTTTCGGTAAAGTCACGTAGGTAAAAAATAAAATGGAAAAAAAAAAGATGTATAAATATTTATGTATTATTTTAATTCTATTATTACTTTTATTAATTATATTTTTTACCTACGTGACTTTACCGAAAAAANCCTAAGAGTATGAATCCTTGCAGTCACGAAAGCTTCAAATCTAGAATTAAATAGTTTTGGAGTGTGATGAGGGAGCGGACAGCCTGACTTCTCAAGACAGAGCGGGGCATGGGTTCGTCGCCGCCGGGCGTTTCAACAAACCCACCTCCCGTGAGCACGGTTGGCTACGTACGGTGCGAAAGAAGTTCAACATACAAGAGTCCATATTCTTAGGTTTCTTCGGTAAAGTCACGTAGGTAAAAAATTAAAATTAAAAAGTGAAATAAAAATACAATTAAAATCACGACGTTTCGGAGGCAACACAAGCTTCCGTCTTCAGGTGGAACCGTCTTTTATTCATTTAAATTTTTTACCTACGTGACTTTACCGAAAAAACCTAGGAATATGGATACTTGTAGTCACGAAAGCTTCAAATCTAACACAGGAGTCCCTCGGTTAACGGTTTATCAGTTAACGTTTCGCCTCCCATAGGACCCGCGGTTTTGACTGCACGTTAACATGTTGAATGTTAACGTGTTCACATGTTGACTCGCGGTTCCGTGTTCACGTTACGCACGCGGCGTGCCAATTTCAGCCAATCCGGGCGTTCGTAGGTGGGGCTGAGCCGCGCCCTCAGCCAATCAGCGACGCCCATTCGTGAGCGATGAGACCTCGACTGGCTTTGTCTACATGGCGTCTTCCCGTTTGGCAGTAGGAACAGCCTCGCTTGCCGACTCGGGTGATTTATATAAACTTATTTTTCATGCTTTTTATTAGATTAACGGTTACTACTTCGGTTGACAGAAGTTTCCGTGGGACGGATTAAAAACGTTAACCGAGTGAGCTGCTGTACACAAACAAGCCACGCGCGTCCAGAACTCCCAAGGCGGCGGTGGTTGTGACGGTGGTGGTTGTGACGGCGGTTGTGACAGTGGTGGTTGTGACGGTGGTTGTGACGGTGGTGGCGGTTGTGACGGCGGTGGTTGTGACGGTGGTTGTGACGGTGGCGGTGACAAAGGTGGCAGCTGCCGCGGCTCGAACACGCGACGGAGATTCGTTACAGCCGTCGCCGAGAGGGAAGAGGGCGAGAGGGTGCGGGGAATCGACGGTCAGCCATAGATTCTCCGCCTGGACGGTCATCGTCCCATCATCGTCCCCATCATCGTCCTCATCATCGTCATCATCGTCATCATCGTCCTCATCATCGTCCTCATCATCGTCCTCATCATCGTCCTCATCATCGTCCTCATCATCGTCCCCACCCCCGGGGGCACCGTGGAATCCGTCTTCTCGGGGGGGGGGGGGTGAACATTCAAACGTAAAATGTCGTGGGGTTTGACTCTCTAAATTGGCACGTTTTGTCTCACGTGACACAAACCTTTACCCAACTGGCCCTGTCACAGTGGTGGTGGTGGTGGGTTTCACGACGCATTTTATATTCTCGGCCATCAAAACCCCCACAACAAAACCTCTATTAAGCTCAACAGTTTATTTTTTCCAAAGGTTGCGCAATCACGCGGAATCCTTCTTGAGAAATCCGATGGCCTACGAAGCTCTTCTCGTCCACAGATGTCCGGCAACGGGGGCGGCGGAGTGCCCCGTGGTATTTTTTCTGTTGCCGCGTTCCCCGAGGAGCGCTGACGAGCCAATCGCCCGTGGGTTTTGCTCCAACTGGTTCCGGTTCCTTTTGTAGATTTCAGATCTTTTTCCTTTCTTTTAATCGCGAGAAATGGTTTGGCGGAGATGCCGGAGGCTTCGCGGCGGTCCGCCCCGGCGACCTGCAAACAACAAAGAGAACCTTGACTTAAAGCTTTCGTGACTGCAGGCATTCATATCGTTTGGGTGTTTCGGTAAAAGGCACGTAGATAGAACAATAAAATAATGAAAATTAACCAGTTTAAGTCATAACTGTCTGTGATGTTTCTAACCTGCCTTCCGATGTTAGCAGTTATTTTGGACTCTGATTTTACATTAACAGGTTCACACTAACACAGCCGCGTTTACATTGACATGCTAATCTCTTACATTGACATGCTAATCTCTCTCACTTTAACATCACTAGACCCTTGGGCGACACCCATTTCAAACCTTTAAAACAGCCTGCTTCAGCAGCTTTCCCCCTCTTTTTTCTCCTGATGACGATTGCTTGCGTTGCCGTCGAAAACGTCGTGATTTTTTTGTTATTATTTTTTATTCACTTTATTTTAATTTCCATTCGTATTCTTTCATTGTTCCATCTACGTGACTTTACCGAAAGACCCACAGAATAAAAAACAAAGTAGTACGTACGCTGAACTTCTCTGACGCCGTACGTGGCCCACCGTGCTCATCGGAGGCACGCGGCAAAGAGTTTCTGTAAACCGCGGAATAAACCACAGCGCGCGATTGGCTCACAGCTCACAGCGCACGAGTGTCTCACACAGCGACGGCGCCGTCACGCTGTGACCCCCCAAAGCAGGGGGGGGGGGTGGACCTCTCTCAGAGGTCGCAAACGGGTTTTGATTCCTTACCCGTACCCGTACCTGACCGCACCAGGGTCGCAAATGGGTACCCGTACCGGTACCCGGCCGGGTACAGGTAGCCGTATCCTACCCGTACCCGTATCCTACCCGTACCCGTACCCTACCCGAAATGAGTGACAAACGGTGACTCACCAGTAACTCACGGCCTACCCGTACCCGTACCGGCCGCACCAGGGTCACAAACGGCTACCCGTACCAGGCCGGGTACGGGTAGCCGGGTATCGGGTAGGGTACGGGTATCGGGTACCCGGTTGCGACCTCTGATCTCTCTCCACTGTTCTGGCAACAATCGCCCGGTGACGCCGGTTGACGTCATCCCTGGCGACACGACATGCTACTACCCAAGCTGGGAATGTTGTCGATTCAAGTCTCCGACACACAAGCGGAGGCTGAAGTAGTCCCCAATTCAAGTAGTAACTAGTTGAAGTAGTAATTGAAGTAGTCACTCATTAAAGTCGAAACTAATTGGTAGTAATTAGTTGGAAGTAGTAACTAGTTGAAGTCTGCCCCCCCACCTGCCCAGCCACAGCCACAAAGCTCCCACATCAACGCCTCTCTCCTCCTCTGTCACCCCCCACACTCCACCAGGCCTCCATTCTCAGCCTTTCTTTGTTAAATCACGAAAAGCGCCGACTGTGAACGACTTCGCTTGGGGGTGAGCAAGGGGGGGGGTCTAGGAGGTGGTGGTGGGGGGAGTCAGTGGCGGTAGAGGCCGCGGCGGGAGACGTTTATCGGCAGCGCTGCGACACGGACCGCCGTCGCCCGTTGCCAGCGCAAAGATGACCGAGTGGGGGGGGGCTCCTCGGTCCTCCTTTGTGTTCATACTCTTTGGTTTTTTCAGTAAAGTCACGTGGGTAAAAAAAAAAAATCATGACGTTTTTGGAGGCAACACAAGCTTCTGTCTTCAGGTGGAACCGTCACAGCAAAATTACTTGATACTGTAATTTTTTTTTTACCAACGTGACTTTACCGAAAAAAACTAAATCTAGAACTCCTTTGTGTTGTTCTGCCAAGATCGCCAACGCGCATTGAGAACTAAGCGGTGGCGGAAAGTCGCGTGGTGGTGGCGGCGGCGGCGGTGGTGATAGTGGAGGTGCCCGAAGGCGGTTGGTTATAACGGTGAAGACGACGCCGATGGTGGCGGTGGTGACGGTAGTTCTGGTGGTGATGGTGGTGTAATCGTGGCAAGGGGCCGTCATTATACGGCGAACACTGCCGGCGATTCACCAACGCGCCCCGTCGCCCCGGGCCTTGAGTGAATGGAAGGGGGAAGTGCAGCCCCCGGGGTCACGGCTGGCTGCCCCCCACCCCCCCGTGACAGCCACTATTTAGATCACCAGAGAGGCGTGGGCGGACGTCTGTCACCGGCACGCCGGGCCTGTCAGTGCCGGCCTGGCGCGGTGGGAGAGGCGGGGCGCGGCCCGCGGGTGGGTGTGGTGAGGTTGGTGGGTGAGTTGGTAGATGGGTGGGTGGATGGGTTGGTGGGTCGGTGGGTGGGTTGGTGGGTTGGTGGGTGAGTGGGTAATTTATGGGGAGTGATAGTGTAGCGCCGGCGACCCAAGTACGCTCAACAACGGTGACGATCATCTGAACAGGTACTGGGGAGACAAAGACGGCCGGGCGTGGTGCTGGCCACCCACCCCCTCGTGTGCCGTGGCGGCCTTCATAGGTGCTGCTCGCTAATGTATTGACACACACATAGACACACGCACACAGACACACAACACAGACACACACGCACACATAGACACACGCACACAGACACACGCACACAGACACACAACACAGACACACGCACACATAGACACACGCACACATAGACACACACACAGACACACACATAGACACACGCACACATAGACACACACACAGACACACACACATAGACACACGCACACATAGATACACGCACAGACACACACATAGACACACACGCACACAGACACACGCACACAGACACACGCACAGACACACGCACACATAGACACACACACAGACACACGCACAGACACACACATAGACACACACGCACACAGACACACACGCACACAGACACACACGCACACAGACACACAACATAGACACACACGCACACAGACACACACGCACACAGACACACACGCACAGACACACAACATAGACACACGCGCACACAGACACACGCACAGACACACAACATAGACACACACGCACACATAGACACACACACAGACACACGCACACAGACACACGCACAGACACACGCACACAGACACACACACAGACACACACACATAGACACACGCACACATAGACACACGCGCACACATAGACACACGCACACACAGACACACGCACAACACAAAATAACCACGCACACATAGACANACCACACATAACACACAACATAGACACACACGCACACATAGACACACACATAGACACACACGCACAGACACACGCACAGACACGCACACAGACACACGCACAGACACACGCACACATAGACACACGCACACACACAGACACACCACAGACACACAACATAGACACACACGCACACATAGACACACACACGACACAGCACAAGACACCGCACGACACACACACAGACACACACACAGACACACACACATAGACACACGCGCACACATAGACACACGCACACACAGACACACGCACAGACACACGCACACATAGACACACGCACACATAGACACACAACATAGACACACACGCCATGACAACATAGACACACATAGACACACACGCAGACCCACAGACACGCACACAGACACACGCACACATAGACACACGCACACACATAGACACACGCACAGACACACACGTGTAGACACACATGCACACATAGACACACACATAGACACACACATACACACATAGACAACACAGCACACAGACACCCACGCACACAGACACACGCACACATAGACACACGCACAGACACACAACTAGACACACACGCACACAGACACAGCGTTAGACACACGCACAGACAACAAGATAGACACACACGCACACATAGACACACGCACANATCACACGCACAGACAAACATAGACACACACGCACACATAGACACACACGCACACAGAACACGCGTGTAGACACACGCACAGACACACACACACACACATAGACACACGCACAGACACACACGCACATAGACACACACGCACACATAGACACACACACACACAGACACACGCACACAGAGACACACGCACACGACACACACATAGACACACGCAGACAAACACGCACACAAAGACATACACACACACAAAGACACACACATAATAGACACACACGCACACATAAACACAGCACAGACACACAACATAGACACACACACACATTGACACACATGCACACAGACACACTCAAAGACACACGCACACAAAGAGACACACACAGACACACATGCACGCATAGACACACACATAGACACACACGCACGCACACATAGACACACACGCGTAGACACACACAAAGATCCGCCGTATAGCCTTAACAGACTGTAGGGGCAAGTGCTGTTAGCGAGCACCAGCACGGCACACGAGGGGGTGGGTGGCCAACACCACGCACCAGGTACTCATTTAAGGCTGAGTCGACCTAAGGGAGGCGCAGGACCGGTTCAGATAATCGTCACTGGTGTTAGCCGTGAGCGGGAATCGAACCCGGGTCGCCAGGTTCATAGCGCCGCGCTAACCGCTACACTACCGCACACACAGACACGCAGCCACACACACATGAGCNGGCACATACAATGACAAGGATCGCTGTCCCTGCCGCGGTGTTTATGTTAATCCTCCACATCCTCCACATCCACCACCGCCGCTCGCTCGCCCCTCCGTCTCGCTACGCCGAGAGAAGCAGCCGGAACGCAATAAACAAGGCTGCCACCGGACAAGAACAAGATGAACCGGCAAATAACGCCGGGGCCGGTTTGGCTTGGAGCGGCTTAAATGTAAAAAGATTTTTAAAATAGTTTTTTTAAACATCCCGGCAGCAGCGTTTGACACCAGACACCCGGGCGCACCTCCAACACGGCCGATCACAAAGTTTATTATTCTAATGATTGTAGTTCATACGCCGGTTTACGCGGCGAAGCATCGCGCGGCGCTCTCAGATGCGCTTCTGCGGCCGCCTGTAACGCTCTGCCCTGAGCGATGTTAGGTAGCCACTAGGAGCTGTGCACTCTTAAATCATCATCATCATCCAGATTGACGAGTTCATTTATTTGGAACTGCTGCTTGTTGTTGTTGTGTGGAGATTGTTGTCCTTCCCCCGACACCTCCCATCAGCACGGTTGGCTACGTACGGTGCAAAAGAAGTTCAACAAACACACTGCCCATAGACTCAACACTGCCCATAGACTCAACACTGCCCATAGACTCAACACTACCCATAGACTCAACACTGCCCATAGACTCAACACTGCCCATAGACTCAACACTGCCCACAGACTCAACACTGCCCATAGACTCAACACTGCCCATAGACTCAACACTGCCCATAGACTCAACACTGCCCATAGACTCAACACTGCCCATAGACTCAATACTGCCCATAGACTCAACACTACCCATAGACTCAACACTACCCATAGACTCAACACTGCCCATAGACTCAGCACTGCCCATAGACTCAACACTACCCATAGACTCAACACTGCCCATAGACTCAACACTGCCCATAGACTCAACACTGCCCATAGACTCAGCACTGCCCATAGACTCAACACTGCCCATAGACTCAACACTGCCCACAGACTCAACACTGCCCATAGACTCAACACTACCCATAGACTAACACTGCCCATAGACTCAACACTGCCCATAGACTCAACACTGCCCATAGACTCAACACTGCCCATAGACTCAACACTGCCCATAGACTCAACACTACCCATAGACTCAACACTGCCCACAGACTCAACACTGCCCATAGACTCACACTACCCATAGACTCAACACTGCCCATAGACTCAACACTGCCCATAGACTCAACACTGCCCATAGACTCAACACTGCCCATAGACTCAACACTGCCCATAGACTCAACACTGCCCATAGACTCAACACTGCCCATAGACTCAATACTGCCCATAGACTCAACACTGCCCATAGACTCAACACTGCCCACAGACTCAACACTGCCCATAGACTCAACACTGCCCATAGACTCAACACTGCCCACAGACTCAACACTGCCCATAGACTCAACACTGCCCATAGACTCAACACTGCCCATAGACTCAACACTGCCCATAGACTCAATACTGCCCATAGACTCAACACTGCCCATAGACTCAACACTGCCCACAGACTCAACACTGCCCATAGACTCAACACTGCCCATAGACTCAACACTGCCCATAGACTCAACACTGCCCACAGACTCAACACTGCCCATAGACTCAACACTACCCATAGACTCAACACTGCCCATAGACTCAACACTGCCCATAGACACAACACTGCCCATAGACTCAACACTGCCCATAGACTCAACACTGCCCATAGACTCAACACTGCCCACAGACTCAACACTGCCCATAGACTCAACACTGCCCACAGACTCAACACTGCCCATAGACTCAACACTACCCATAGACTCAACACTGCCCATAGACACAACACTGCCCATAGACTCAACACTGCCCATAGACTCAACACTACCCATAGACTCAACACTGCCCATAGACACAACACTGCCCATAGACTCAACACTGCCCATAGACTCAACACTGCCCATAGACTCAACACTACCCATAGACTCAACACTGCCCATAGACTCAACACTGCCCATAGACTCAACACTGCCCATAGACTCAACACTGCCCATAGACTCAACACTGCCCATAGACTCAACACTGCCCATAGACTCAACACTGCCCATAGACTCAACACTGCCCATAGACTCAACACTGCCCATAGACTCAACACTGCCCATAGACTCAACACTGCCCATAGACTCAACACTGCCCATAGACCAACACGCCAACCCACTGCCCATAGACTCAACACTGCCCATGACCACACTGCCCATAGACTCAACACTGCCATAGACTCAACACTGCCCATAGACTCAACACTGCCCATAGACTCAACACTGCCTATAGACTCAACACTGCCCACAGACTCAACACTGCCCACAGACTCAACACTGCCCACAGACTCAACACTGCCCATAGACTCAACACTGCCCATAGACTCAACACTGCCCATAGACTCAACACTGCCATAGACTCAACACTGTCCATAGACTCAACACTGCCCATAGACTCAACACTACCCATAGACTCAACACTGCCCATAGACTCAACACTACCCAGACCCAACACTGCACCATAGACTCAACACTGCACCTCCGATTAGCGACGTACGTTCAACGTACGCACAGATCGCGTGGAGAGCGGCGTGTGTAGAGGAGGAGAGAGGAGCGGCGCGTGGACGTGAGAATCTGAATCTTTATTGACACGGCAGGAAATCCGATGAGCTATAAAGCTCACAGATGTCCAGCAGCACGCGCTGCCGTGCCAGAGCCGGCGCGCGGTCGAGACTAACGACGGAGCGGCAGCCACAGGAGTGGCAATGAGAGCTCCGTCCCCCCCCCCCAGCCCAAGTCCACCGCGGGAGACGGAGCGCCGGAATCGTCCTCCGGCGTGCAGGAGGAGCGAGGCGGATCACGAGAGATGGCGACGGCGAGAGCCACGGCTTCACGCAGCCGGGGTCGCGGGCGGCGGCGGTGTCGGTGGCCGTGACGGTGTCGGTAGTGGTGGCGGTGAGCGAACGACTCTGTGGGCGGGCGAGTCTGTGGACAGGCGAGTCCGCATGCGAGTGGGCGAGTCTGTGGGGGTGAGTCTGTGGGGGGTGAGTCTGTGGGCGAGTGAGTCTGTGGGTGAGTGAGTCTGTGGGTGAGTGAGTTTGTGGTGAGTGGTGAGTCTGTGGGTGAGTGAGTCTCTGGTGAGTCTGTGTGTGAGTGGTGAGTCTGTGGGTGAGTGAGTCTGTGGTGANTGAGTCTGTGGGTGAGGGAGTCTGCGGGTGAGGGAGTCTGTGGGTGAGTGAGTCTGTGGGTGAGTCTGTGGGTGAGTGAGTCTATGGAGGGTGAGTTTAAACCCTGCCGCCGGTATGGGGCGAGTAGCT
>MU249723.1:148913-156413 GCA_018977245.1 Lethenteron camtschaticum | reverse complement strand
TTGAACCGGTCCTGGGCCTCCCCTAGGTTGACTCAGCCTCAAATGAGTACCTGATGCGGTGTGTCAACATCGACACTGGGGAGACAAAGGCGGCCGGGCGTGGTGTTGGCCACCCACCTCCTCGTGGCCGTGCCGGCCTTCATAGGTGCTCGCTAACAGCACTTGCCCCTCCAGTCTGTTAAGGCTACACGGGGGATCTTTGTCTTTGTTGGCGGTGGTGGCGGTGGTGGCGGTCGTCGTGTTGGTGGTGGTGCTGGTGGTGGTGATGATGGTGGTGATGGTGGTGGTGCTGGTGGTGGTGATGGTGGTGGTGATGGTGGTGCTGGTGGTGGTGCTGGTGGTGGTGGTGGTGCTGGTGGTGGTGCTGGTGGTGGCGCTGGTGGCGGTGGTGGCGATGGTGGTGGTGATGGTGGTGCTGGTGGCGGTGGTGGTGGTGCTGGTGCTGGTAGTGGTGGTGCTGGTGGCGGTGGTGGCGATGGTGGTGGTGATGGTGGTGCTGGTGGCGGTGGTGGTGGTGCTGGTGCTGGTGGTGGTGGTGCTGGTGGCGGTGGTGGCGATGGTGGTGGCGCTGGTGGTGGTGGTGGTGGTGCTGGTGCTGGTGCAGGTGGTGGTGGTGCTGGTGCTGGTGGTGCTGGTGGTGGTGCTNGTGCTGCTGGTGGTGGTGCTGGTGCTGCTGGTGGTGGTGCTGGTGGTGGTGCTGGTGGTGGTGCTGGTGATGCTGGTGGTGGTGGTGCTGGTGGTGCTGGTGGTGCTGGTGGTGGTGCTGGTGGTGGTGGTGCTGGTGGTGGCGCGGGTGGTGGTGGCGCTGGTGGTGCTGGTGGTGCTGGTGGTGGTGCTGGTGGTGCTGGTGGTGGTGCTGGTGGTGGCGCTGGTGGTGGTGCTGGTAGCGGTGGTGCTGGTGGCGGTGGTGGTGGTGGTGGTGGCGCTGGTGGTGTGCTGGTGGTGGTGGTGCTGGTGGTGGCGCTGGTGGTGGTGCTGGCGGTGGTGGTGGTGGTGGTGCGGTGGTGGTGGTGGTGGTGGCGCTGGTGGTGGTGGTGCTGGTGGCGGTGGTGCTGGTAGCGGTGGTGCCGGTGGCGGTGGTGGTAGTGGTGCTGGTGGCGGTGGTGCTGGTAGCGGTGGTGCCGGTGGCGGTGGTGGTAGTGGCGGTGGTGGTGGCGGTGCTGGTGCTGGTGGTGGTGGTGGTGGCGCTGACGGTCGTGACGGCGCTGGCCCTCGAGGCCTCACCTTGGGCGCGCGCTCCTTGGCGGCGCTGGAGGAGCCGCCGGTGCCGAACACGTAGAGCCGCAGCTTGGCGCTGACCACGGCGGCGTTGCTCACGCCGTCGCGCAGCGGCGCCACCATGGTCCACTTGTTCACCACGGGGTCGTAGCGCTCCACCTGGCGCCACCACGGCGGCGGGCGGGGGGGGNCGGGGCGGGGGGGGGGGGGGGGGGGGGGGGGGGAGGGGGGCGGGGGGGGGGTAGAGGCCATTAGCGCGGTCGGCTACGCACGGCGCGGAACAAGTTCAACATGTCTTCTTGGTTCTTTCGGTAAAGTCACGTAGAATGGAAACAAAAACATAATAAAAATTTTAATTTATTAAAATTTTTATTATGTTTTAAAATAATAAAATAAAACATAATAACATAGATTGAATTTAATTTTTAAAAAATTATTGTTTTATTTTATTATTTTTTATTGTTTCCATTCTACGTGACTTTACCGAAAGAACCAAGAAGATGAATCCCTGCAGTCACGAAAGCTTAAAATCGAAAAAGTTCAACATACATACACACGGCACACGACCGTTGCGTGGTGCTGACGCGTCACCGATATTGACCACGGAACAGCACCGGGCCAGAATCTGCACCGCTGGTGGGGTGGGTGGGGGGGTGAGGGGGGTGAGGGAGGGAGGGAGTCGTGGCGCGAGAGGTTTTAGATGTCCGACCCCTCTGTCGCACCGCCACCACAACTGCGTGGCGCTGGTGGCTGCCACACGTCACCACGTGGCTCACTGGGGGGGTGGGTCTCAGGGAGCGAGTCCTGACTCCGCTTGAGATGTCACTCGCCGCCGCTGACCCGGCCAGGGCCGGGAATGGGACTGCGGGCACAGCCGAGTTTAGACTGCAGTGCGGTGAACAGCTGAGACACCCTTGTCCCCCGAGTTTAACACCCAGTAGCAGTAGTAGCAGCAGCAGCAGCAGTAGTAGGAGTAGCAGCAGCAGTAGTAGGAGTAGCAGTAGCAGCAGTAGTAGGAGTAGCAGCAGCAGCAGTAGTAGGAGTAGCAGCAGCAGTAGTAGGAGTAGCAGTAGCAGCAGTAGTAGCAGTAGTAGCAGAAGTAGTAGCAGTAGTAGCAGCAGAAGTAGTAGCAGTAGTAGCAGAAGTAGTAGCAGTAGTAGCAGCAGCAGCAGTAGCAGCAGCAGTAGCAGCAGAAGTAGTAGCAATAGTAGCAGAAGTAGCAGCAGCAGCAGTAGTAGCAGCAGCAGCAGCAGAAGTAGTAGCAGTAGTAGCAGCAGCAGTAGTAGTAGCAGTAGCAGCAGAAGTAGTAGCAGTAGTAGCAGCAGCAGCAGTAGCAGCAGCAGTAGCAGCAGCAGCAGTAGTAGCAGCAGAAGTAGTAGCAGCAGCAGTAGTAGCAGTAGTAGCAGCAGCAGTAGTAGTAGTAGCATCAGAAGTAGTAGCAGTAGTAGCAGCAGCAGCAGTAGTAGCAGTAGTAGCAGCAGCAGTAGTAGCAGCAGTAGTAGTAGTAGCAGCAGAAGTAGTAGCAGTAGTAGCAGCAGTAGCAGTAGTAGCAGCAGTAGCAGCAGTAGCAGCAGTAGTAGCAGTAGCAGCAGTAGCAGCAGTAGTAGTAGCAGCAGTAGTAGCAGCAGTGACAGCAGTAGCAGCAGTAGTAGGAGTAGCAGCAGCAGTAGTAGGAGTAGCAGCAGCAGTAGTAGGAGTAGCAACAGCAGTAGTAGCAGTAGCAGCAGAAGTAGTAGCAGTAGTAGCAGCAGCAGTAGTAGTAGCAGTAGCAGCAGAAGTAGTAGCAGTAGTAGCAGTAGCAGCAGCAGCAGTAGTAGCAGCAGAAGTAGTAGCAGCAGCAGCAGTAGTAGCAGTAGTAGCAGCAGCAGTAGTAGTAGTAGCAGCAGAAGTAGTAGCAGTAGTAGCAGCAGCAGCAGTAGTAGCAATAGTAGCAGCAGCAGTAGTAGCAGTAGTAGCAGCAGCAGTAGTAGCAGTAGTAGCAGCAGCAGTAGTAGCAGCAGAAGTAGTAGCAGTAGTAGCAGCAGTAGCAGTAGTAGCAGCAGTAGCAGCAGTAGCAGCAGAAGTAGTAGCAGTAGCAGCAGTAGCAGAAGTAGTAGTAGCAGCAGCAGTAGTAGCAGCAGTGACAGCAGTAGCAGCAGTAGTAGCAGCAGCAGTAGTAGCAGCAGCAGTAGTAGGAGTAGCAGCAGCAGTAGTAGGAGTAGCAGCAGCAGTAGTAGGAGTAGCAGCAGCAGTAGTAGGAGTAGCAGCAGCAGTAGTAGGAGTAGCAGCAGCAGTAGTAGGAGTAGCAGCAGCAGTAGTAGGAGTAGCAGCAGCAGTAGTAGCAGTAGCAGCAGAAGTAGCAGTAGTAGCAGCAGCAGTAGTAGCAGTAGCAGCAGCAGCAGTAGCAGCAGGAGTAGGAGCAGTAGCAGCAGGAGTAGGAGCAGTAGGAGGAGTAGGAGGCGGCTTCGCGATCAATATTATCCATGACAGAGGGATTTCTTGAGGGCGAGATCGCATCAATTAGCAAAGGTTGTTTCACGGATAAAAATCCTGACGATTCCATTCACTGCTTCGGCACACATCGGTTCGGAGAGTAAAGCCCACGGCGTTCACAACTCGAGTAAGCTGGTGACGTTTCGCTGGCGATTGCAACAACAACAACAAAACGACCACCGCCATCACCATCGCCTCCATCACCACCATCATCACCACTGTCACCACCACCGCCACCGTCACCGCCACCACCATCATCCCCACCACCACCGTCATCACCAGCACCATCATCACCACCATCATCATTACCCCNATCATCACCATCACCAGCACCATCATCACCACCACCACCACCATCATCACCACCACCACCAGCACCATCATCACCATCACCACCACCATCATCACCACCACCACCACCGTCATCATCACCACCGTCATCATCAGCACCATCATCATCACCACCACAGTCACCACCACTATCACCACAACCACCGTCACCACCACCATCACCACAACCACATTCACCACCAACACCATCCTTCTTCCCCCCCCTCTCTCCTCCTCCTCTCCCTTCCCCTCCTCACTCTCTCCTCACTCTCTCCACATTCCCAGCCAAGGCCTCTATAGATGAATAGTAAATACAATGGTCACGTGATTTTAATAACGGCTAAACACAGACAAAGATCCCCGTATAGCCTTGACAGACTGTCGGGGCAAGTGCTGTTAGCGAGTAGCACCTACAAAGGCCGGCACGGCACACGAGGGGCTGGGTGGCCAGCACCACGCCCGGCCGCCTTTGTCTCCCCAGTGGCGATGTTGACTACACACCGCACCAGGTACGCATTTGAGGCCGATTCGACCTAGGAGAGGCCATAGGACCGATCCGGATAATCGCCACCGGAGTCGGTGGCCGTTTGCCGGAAACCGAACTCGGGTCGCCGGGTTGGTAGCGCAGCGTTAGCGCCGACCCCCGCACCACCGCCATCATCACCATCGTCGTCATCATCTCGACTGCGACAACACCGAGGCACCGTTCTCTCCTTGTTGATGTCACACACCAACATCTCATAGCCACCGTGACTATGAGATGTTAACGACCTCGCCAGGTACACAGGAGGTCGTGGGTTCGATCCCAACCCTGACGCCTGCTGCTGCTGTATATTTGGAGTTGGCATGTTCTCTCTCATCATCATCATCATCACGGTGGTTAGGAGATGTTGACTACCTCGCCAGGTACGCAGGAGGTCGTGAGTTCCATCCCAACCCTGACGCCTGCTGCTGTATATTTGGAGTTGGATTGTTCTCTCTCCCCGTGGTCGCGTGAATTTTTTAAATCCGGGTCCTCCGTTTTCTCCCCTCCACATTTAAAATCAACGTCAAGCGTCCAGAGTGTCTGGCTGCGAAACATTTCCACGTGGTGGTCACGATAAGCCACCTGGTCGAACAATCATTTGTGTTCGCCAGATGGCTTCTGAAACAAATCTACATAGCCCAGCGGGCCCTTACCTGCTAAAATAAAAGTTGAATAGTTAACGACCTCGCCTGGTACGCAGGAGGTCGTGGGTTCGATCCCGACCCTGACGGACGCCGCTGCTGCATATTTGGAGTCTGTTCGTCTTGTGACAGCTCCGGTGTGGAGCCCGGGGGGGGAGGGGCGGTTTCTACCGAGCGGAGGAATGTGCGGAAACACCGCAGGGCCGGTGGCGGTGGGGGGCACCGTGCCGCGCCCGCTAACCTTTGTGTTTGTAAGCGGCAGCAGCTGGGCAGAGGCTTCGGACTATGCCCCCCCTTGTAACGTGGAGGAAACGCCCGCACGGTGATTGCTACTCACACGGTGATTGCTACTCACACGGTGATTGCTACTCACACGGTGCTTGCTACTCACACGGTGATTGCTACTCACACGGTGATTGCTACTCACACGGTGATTGCTACTCACACGGTGATTGCTACTCACACGGTGATTGCTACTCACACGGTGCTTGCTACTCACACGGTGATTGCTACTCACACGGTGCTTGCTACTCACACGGTGATTGCTACTCACACGGTGATTGCTACTCACACGGTGATTGCTACTCACACGGTGTTGCTACTCACACGGTGATTGCTACTCACACGGTGATTGCTACTCACACGGTGATTGCTACTCACACGGTGATTGCTACCCGCACGGTGATTGCTACTCGCACGGTGATTGCTACTCACACGGTGATTGCTACTCACACGGAGATTGCTACTCACACGGTGATTGCTACTCACACGGTGATTGCTACTCACACGGTGATTGCTACTCGCACGGTGATTGCTACCCGCACGGTGATTGCTACCCGCACGGTGATTGCTACCCACACGGTGATTGCTACTCACACGGTGATTGCTACTCACACGGTGATTGCTACTCACACGGTGATTGCTACCCACACGGTGATTGCTACTCACACGGTGATTGCTACCCGCACGGTGATTGCTACTCACACGGTGATTGCTACTCACACGGTGATTGCTACTCACACGGTGATTGCTACTCACACGGTGATAGCTACCCGCACGGTGATTGCTACTCACACGGTGATTGCTACTCACACGGTGATTGCTACTCACACGGTGATTGCTACTCACACGGTGATTGCTACTCACACGGTGATTGCTACTCACACGGTGATTGCTACTCACACGGTGATTGCTACCCGCACGGTGATTGCTACTCACACGATGATTGCTACTCACACGGTGATTGCTACTCACACGGTGATTGCTATTCACACGGTGATTGCTACTCACACGGTGATTGCTACTCACACGGTGATTGCTACTCACACGGTGATTGCTACTCACACGGTGATTGCTACTCACACGGTGATTGCTACCCGCACGGGCGGCAGGCGAAGTGAACGCCGTGCTCACAGCGTCGGGTAGCGGTGCAGCGGCCACGGCGGGCCAGGCTGAGTCATACCGAGTTGCTGTCGTTATTGTTGTTGTTGACGTGTCGTGTGTCGCGTGTATAGTTATTTACTTCCACGCTGAGTAGACGCCAGGTGAGATTGTCGCCATCACAGGATTGCTTGAGACAGTGGCGGCCTTGGAGAAGGCCCACATCCAGCAGTGGATAGACCACGGATGATGGCGATGACAGCAAAATAATTATATATATAATAAACCACCGCTTTGTTTGGATCCCTGCGAGAAAGTAGCACGTGCGTGTGTGTGTGTGCGTGTCTGCACGTGCGTGTGTGTGCGTGCGCGTGTGAGTCATATGTGTGTGTTCGAGTGTGTGTGTGTGATTGTGTGCGTGTCTGCGTGCGTGTGTGTGTGTGTGTGTGCCTGTGTGTGCAGGTGTGTGTGTCTCGTGTGTGTGCGTGTGTGTGAGTGTGTGTGCGTGCGTGTGGAGTTGTGTGCGTGTCTGCGTGCGTGCATGTGTGTGTGCGTGTCTGTATGTGCGTGCGTGTGTGCGTGTGTGCCTGTGTGTGTGTCGTGTGCCCAGAGTGTGTGTGTGCGTGTATGTGCGTGCNTGTGTCTGTTGTGTGCGTGTNCTGTGTGTGCGTGTCTGGACTGGTGTGCGGTTAGCGCGCGTGTATGAACCCGGCGACCCGGGTCGTTCCCGTGCCAACACCCGTGTGTGATTATCTAAACCGGTCTGGGCCTCTCCAGGTGACTGCCTATGAGTACGTGCGTGTGTCGGTAGGGAGCGCGGCCGGGCGTGGTGTTGGCACGTGCGTGCGCCTTAATGTGCTCGTAACAGCACTTGACAGTCTGTAAGTGGGGGTCTTTGTCTTGTATGTGTGCGTGTGTCTGTCCGAGTGTGTG
>MU249723.1:136413-143913 GCA_018977245.1 Lethenteron camtschaticum | reverse complement strand
TGTTCATATTGTTTTTTGTTGTAACGTTGGTAATGTAGACAAATACTCTAAACGTGTGACGTCGTTTCGAAACGTGGGGGGGGGGGAAAAACCGGAGGACCCGGAGAAAATTCCACGCGACCACGGGGAGAGAGAGAGAGAACACACAAACTCCAAATATACAGCAGCAGGTCACGGGGGTCGGAATCCACGACCTCGTGCATGTCGAGCGAAGGAGATAACAACTCACACGCCCACCCCTGAACTAACCGCTGTTCTGAGGACAGGACACACGGTGTACTTTACACGTCCATATGCTAAAACCGACAATCACTTTCAACTCATCCCTCTGTGACCACTGTTCAGTCACTTCCTTATCACTCGCTTATCTCCACTGTCCACCGCGGGCATTGTTCGCCTGACATTCACCCCAAGACAGCGCCTCCGCCCATTGCAACAACAGTGGGTGTTTTCTATCAGATTGGCAGTGTCCTTCGATGCGGGCTGCGTTCAACCACCCACCCGTACCCACCCACGCATGCACGCATACCCACCCACCCACCCACCACCACCCCACCCATACCCTGTGTTGATGTTGGCCTGCGGTACAACGCCGGCGGTGAGACAGGGCCATAAACAAGTCCGCTGCTGTATCTGGTGTAGGCCAATCAGTTTCAAAGACGACGCGCACATCATTATAATTACTATCAGAGCCACGTGTGTTTGCTTGTTTTACCGCGTGTACGTGTGGTTAATGCAGACTTGATTCCTTGCAAGAGGTGCATCATCTGTGTGCGTGGTTGAACATCTTAACACAACTCCTGTTTAATTGCCGGGCAGGGTGAACACACACCAATTGTGATTTTTCAAACCTTGATATGACGCCAAGAGATCGCGTACTCAAATCCCTGTCTCCCCTGCCCACTGAGTAACACCCTTGCTTGGTGACACATTGCCACCACTATTCTTAGGTTTTTTCGGTAAAGTCACGTAGGTAAAAAATTAAAATTACCTTTATTAATTTTAATTTTAATTTTTTACCTACATGACTTTACCGAAAAAACCTAAGAATATGAATCCTTGCAGTCACGAAAGCTTCAAATCTAGAATTGCTACCACTGTCAACCTACAGTATATCATTTCGTCATTTGCGTTTTGTCATTTGCGCTCCGATCAGTCTGGAGGTCGTCTGCCCGACCCGCGTTTGCGCTGCACGCAATTTCATATTTGGCGTTGATGTCATATTGATTTGCGTTTGTGCAACATTTTCGATTTCTCAGGCAGTGCAAATTGTTTTTATTTTCGGATTATCGATTTGCATCATTGCCGCGCTTTATTTCATTTGTTGCTGTCACTTCGACACCTGCAATTGGCTGTATGGTGCCAAAGAAGTTCAACACATATACACACTGCCCATAGACTAACACTGCCCATAGACTAACACTGCCCATAGACTAACACTGCCCATAGACTAACACTGCCCATAGACTAACACTGCCCATAGACTAACACTGCCCATAGACTAACACTGCCCATAGACTAACACTGCCCATAGACTAACACTGCCCATAGACTAACACTGCCTAGACTAACACTGCCCATAGACTAACACTGCCCATAGACTAACACTGCCCATAGACTAACACTGCCCATAGACTAACACTGCCCATAGACTAACACTGCCCATAGACTAACACTGCCCATAGACTAACACTGCCCATAGACTAACACTGCCCATAGACTAACACTGCCCATAGACTAACACTGCCCATAGACTAACACTGCCCATAGACTCACACTGCCCATAGACTAACACTGCCCATAGACTCACACTGCCCATAGACTAACACTACCCATAGACTCAACACTGCCCATAGACTAACACCCATAGACTCAACACTGCCCATAGACTAACACTACCCATAGACTCAACACTGCCCATAGACTAACACTACCCATAGACTCAACACTACCCATAGACTAACACTACCCATAGACTAACACTGCCCATAGACTAACACTACCCATAGACTCAACACTACCCATAGACTAACACTACCCATAGACTCAACACTGCCCATAGACTAACACTACCCATAGACTCAAACCGTCCATAGACTCAACACTACCCATAGACTCAACACTACCCATAGACTCAACACTACCCATAGACTCAACACTGTCCATAGACTCAACACTGTCCATAGACTCAACACTGTCCATAGACTCAACACTGTCCATAGACTCAACACTGTCCATAGACTCACACTACCCATAGACTAAACTACCCATAGACTCAACACTGTCCATAGACTCAACACTGTCCATAGACTCAACACTGTCCATAGACTAACACTGCCCATAGACTCAACACTACCCATAGACTCAACACTGTCCATAGACTCAACACTGTCCATAGACTCAACACTGTCCATAGACTCACACTACCCATAGACTAACACTACCATAGACTCAACACTGCATAGACTAACACTACCCATAGACTCAACACTACCCATAGACTAACACTACCCATAGACTAACACTGCCCATAGACTCAACACTGCCCATAGACTAACACCCCATAGACTCAACACTGCCATAGACTCAACACTGTCCATAGACTCACACTACCCATAGACTAACACTACCCATAGACTCAACACTGCTCATAGACTAACACTACCCATAGACTCAACACTACCCATAGACTAACACTACCCATAGACTAACACTACCCATAGACTAACACTACCCATAGACTAACACTGTCCATAGACTAACACTGTCCATAGACTAACACTACCCATAGACTAACACTGTCCATAGACTAACACTGCCCATAGACTAACACTGCCCATAGACTAACACTGCCCATAGACTAACACTGCCCATAGACTAACACTGCCCATAGACTCACACTACCCATAGACTCACACTGTCCATAGACTCAACACTACCCATAGACTAACACTGTCCATAGACTCAACACTGTCCATAGACTAACACTGCCCATAGACTAACACTGTCCATAGACTAACACTACCCATAGACTAACACTACCCACTAACACTGAACTAACACTGCCCATCGACTAACACTGCCCATAGACTAACACTGCCCATAGATTCAACACTGCCCATAGACTCAACACTACCCAGTGTCAATTTTTAACAAACCGCACCAGGTACTCCTTTTGAGGCTGAGTCAACCTAGGAGGAGACCCAGGAACCAGTCCAGACAATCGACACCAGCGTTGGGCCGTGAGTGGGAATCGAACTCCGGGTCGCCGGGTTCGTAGCGCAGCGCGCTGACCGCTTCACCACCGCTCACAGCGAACACGAAGGCAGACGCACGCAACGGCCCCCGCCTCACCCACGTGAAGCGACGTCGTTCGGTTATTTCAGGAATGCGACTCTCGGGGGGGAAAAAACCTGAAGCCGGGGCCCAACAGTTTGCCCGTTTAACAAACAGAGGCAACTGGGGAATACGAACGGGGACCGGAGCGTCTCACTCGGGCGGCTAAGGACGCGGCCCCGCCGAGATGGGTGACGTCCCCTTCTGCCAGCGGCATCGGCGGCAGCGTCTACGGATTCGTCGCTGGATCAGCTAACGCAGCCACGGGACGCTCGCCACGTCACACGCTCTCCGTTCTCCGGCATCGGCCAGGGGTGCCGCGCTGGCTAGGAGATGTCAACTACCTCGCCTGGTATGCAGGTGGTCCTGGGTTCAGATCCCAAACCCTGACGCCCGCTGTATATTTTGAGTCTGCGTGTCTCTCTCTCGCTCTCTCGCTCTCCCCGTGGTCGCACGGGTTTTTCTCCGGGTCCTTTGGTTTATCCTCTCTGCGTTCAACATCAACGTCACGCGTTTAGAGCATTTGGCTGCTATAAATGTCCACGTGTCGACGACAAGCCACTTGGTTGAGCCATCATTTGTGACGAGGTCGCTTCTGAACAAGAACTATACAGCTCAAGTGGGCCTAACCTGGTCAAATAAAAACACAGCCTGTTCCCCTATAACGCCGCGGTTGTAGTAGTTCTGGCATTCCTGAAGAACGCCGCGTGATAACACACAATATATAACATACAATAAAGCACAGTCCGCGATACCACGTGAGATGCGTACGCAGGTCTCAACAAAGACTGAGGGCACGTGGTAGCATCTCGAAGCATCCAGCAGCATCCCAGTGCTTCGTGTGACGCTACGCGAGACAGCCGTACAAACCGCTTACTCTTACTCGCGCTGCGACATAGTTCCGTTCACTCCATCGCGTACTCGAATCGTAGATGTCGTGGGTTTATTTTCCAACACACCGGTGTGCTGAACTAGTGACGGATTGCCACGTTCTGTTCACGTGACAAACCTCACTAGTTGGCTGTGTCG
Source organism: Lethenteron camtschaticum (assembly GCA_018977245.1). NCBI lineage: Eukaryota > Metazoa > Chordata > Hyperoartia > Petromyzontiformes > Petromyzontidae > Lethenteron > Lethenteron camtschaticum. The sequence goes on along the minus strand of MU249723.1, from coordinate 139,548 downwards.
GGTGGTGGCGGGTTTAATGACACATTTTATTTACACAATCTAACCCAAAAAAACTCTATTGTGGATAATATTGGTCGTGAAAGCCTACTCCTACTACTACTTTACGCCTAAAACTGGGTGAGTGAGTGGGTGAGTGAGTAGGTGAGTGAGTGCGTGAGTGAGTGAATGAGTAAGTGGGTGAGTAAGTGGGTGAGTGAGTTGGCTAAAAGATGAGTGATTGAGTGAGTGGGTGGATGAGTGAGTTAGTAGGTGAGTGGTGGCGGGTTTAACGACACATTTATATTCACGCGATCTAACCAAAAAAAACTTCTATCATAGAGTGTAGTTCAGGTTGGAAGGTATTCGATTAAAAGTTTAAATACCCTCAACTAGAGTGATCTCGAAAGCTTCCCTGAACGGAGACCCCCTTTCCACCAGCAGAGAGAACTTGCAAGGTTGCGCCTTTGCCTCCGCGTGTGAACTCCGGGGGTGGTTTGGCCACCGGTCGGGGGGGAGCATTGTTGGGGCGCAAGGCCACGTAACTGCGAGGGTGCGAGTTCAAACCCCGGTCGCCTCGGGGCAGCAGTTCAAAGCAGGCAACACTCGCTCAGCCGATGGGAAGTCAACCGCAGTTGTCACGCGAATTAACTCGCCCCCCCCCGCCCTGCCCCACCACCACCACAGGAATGTGGAATTTCCACCGCAGGGCTCGGGCCTGTGTAACGGGGTCGGGGGGGGGGGGCATCTCAGCAGTGTTTCGCTGCAAAATGGGACCGTTTTTGCCAGTAGCAAAGTATGAAAAAACAAGAAGAGATTTTACCCTTTCGGCAATAAAAACATGTGGTGTAAAGATGTTCAAACAGCAAATAGAAACTCATTAACCACGCAAGGTACTTGTGGTGACATTCAAACAAACTTGCCGATAAAATATGATGCATTGCATTTGAAGCATCTTAACACAACTCCTGTTGTATTGCCAGAAAAAGTAAAACACCGATGCCTTATTGTTTCCAACCCAGGGTTTGTCTGCAAAGAGAAATAACTGAGACTTTGCAAATGCAAAGAGTTCCTTGGGTTTCATGCAAGTTGGAGCTTTACACCTCGTCATCGTCATCATCGTCGTCGTCATCGTTACATTTTACCCTCGAGAGGAAAGCCTCCTTCCGCCAGCGGTCAGCTCAAACAAGTGGCTCAGCATCATCATCATCGCCGCCGCCGCGTGGAAATTTGCAGCAGCCAAATTTCTCTGAACTCGTGATGTTGATTCTCAATGGGGAGGGGAAAAACAACGGCGGACCCGGACAAAAATCCACGCGACACGGGGAGAGAGAGAGACGCAGAAAACTCAAAATATACAGCAGCAGGCATCAGGGTCAGGATTGAACCCACGTCCTCCTGCGTACCAGGAGAGATAGTTTGCTGTTAAACTAACACAAACCTATATTCTTGGTTCTTTCGGTAAAGTCACGTAGAAGGGAAACAATAAAATAATAAAACTATAAAACAATAAAAATTCTAACGACTTTTTGACTGCAACACAAACAGTCATCATCAGGTGTGAAATCCACAGCAAGAAAAGCTGCTGCTGCTGCTGATGATGCTGCTGCTGATGATGCTGCTGCTCATGCTGCTCATGCTGCTGCAGCTGCTGCTGCTGCTCATGCTGCTGCTGATGCTGCTGCTGATGATTCGAACCTGACAACGCCCGAGTTTGAGTTCCGGCCAAGGAGATCGTGGGTGGTGAGTGCGCGTCGTGCGTACAAAGTACAAACCACACCCGGTCCCCAGAGCTCACACCACTCGCTGCGATTCACCTGCTCACCGACAGTAACAGCCGCCCCCCTTAGCGCTCTTCTATCGCTGCTACCAAACTAAACAATCTAATATTTATTTATTTAACACGCGAGGCCTCAATGAGCCGCAAGACGCAGCTCTTCATCAGAAGTGACCTGGCCGTCCACAAATGATAACCCAATGAAGTGGGATTATCATCGTCACGGGGAAAACGACAGCAACAGCCAAATACTCTAAACGCGTGAAGTTGATTCTAGATGTGGAGGGGAAAAACCGGAGGACCCGGAGAAAAATCCACGTGATCCGCAGGGAGAGAGACACACAAACTTCAGCAGGAGTCGGGGTCAGGATCGAGCCCACAACCTCCTGTATGCCAGGCGGGGTAGTTAACATCTCCTAGCCACTGCGGTCAACTACCATGGTGACTTGTTCCTGTGAACCTCGCTCGTTGATTCCTCCACCACCCGTGCTGAGACCATCCGCTGCCTCAACCAGTGTCTCTAGCCACCATCACAACAGGTCACTACAGCACACCCAGCCACTCACCAGCCACTCACCCAGCCACTCACCCGGCCACTCACCCGGCCACTCACCCGGCCGCTCACCCAGCCGCTCACCCAGCCGCCCCGCCGCTCACCCAGCCGCTCACCCAGCCGCTCACCCGCCGCTCACCCAGCCGCTCACCCAGCCGCTCACCCAGCCGCTCACCCAGCCGCTACCCAACCACCAGCTCACCCAGCCACTCACCCTCAGCCACTCACCCACTCACCCAGCCACTCACCCAGCCACTCACCCAGCCACTCACCCAGCCACTCACCCACCACCACCACCCACCCCACCCAGCCACCACCCACACTCACCCAGCCACTCACCCACCACTCACCCAGCCACCAACCCACCCACTCCCCCACCCAGCCACTCACCCAGCCACTCACCCAGACTCACTCACTCGCCAGCGATCACCAAACCACTCCCCCAGCCAGTCCCCAGCGACTCCCCCACCAACCCACTCCAACACTCACCCAGCCACTTAGCCACCCACCCACCAACCCGGCCACTCGCCCGTTCACCGGGCGAGCGGGGTGTGGGGTGACGGCGAGCGACTCACTTGGCCGTGTAGGCGAAGTCCAGGAGGAGTTCGAGCACCTCGGGGTGGATCGCCTCGTGAAAGTCCACCTCGCCGTCGCGGCTCTCGCGCAGCCCGCCGGCGAACATCGCCTCGAAGTAGCGGCTGCACGCGGCCAGCACGGCGCGGTGGCACGGGAAGTCGCGCTGGCCCGCCCGCAGCACCACGTCGGTGAAGAGCGAGCGCTTGCGCAGGGCGCACAGGCGGCCCAGCACGCAGTCGGCGTGGCCCGGCTT
>MU249723.1:92500-136388 GCA_018977245.1 Lethenteron camtschaticum | reverse complement strand
TCCAGCTTGTAGATGTTGAGCTTCCAGCTTGTAGATGTTGAGCTTCCAGCTTGTAGGTGTTGAGCTTCCAGCTTGTAGATGTTGAGCTTCCAGCTTGTAGATGTTGAGCTTCCAGCTTGTAGATGTTGAGCTTCCCGCTTGTAGGTGTTGAGCTTCCAGCTTGTAGAGTTGAGCTTCCAGCTTGTAGATGTTGAGCTTCCAGCTTGTAGATGTTGAGCTTCCAGCTTGTAGATGTTGAGCTTCCCGCTTGAGGTGTTGAGCTTCCAGCTTGTAGATGTTGAGCTTCCCGCGTGTAGATGTTGAGCTTCAGCTTGTAGATGTTGAGCTTCCAGCTTGTAGAAGTGGAGCTTCCAGCTTGTAGATGTTGAGCTTCCAGCTTGTAGACGTTGAGCTTCCAGCTTGTAGGTGTTGAGCTTCCAGCTTGTAGATGTTGAGCTTCCCGCTTGTAGGTGTTGAGCTTCCAGCTTGTAGACGTGGAGCTTCCAGCTTGTAGACGTGGAGCTTCCAGCTTGTAGGTGTTGAGCTTCCAGCTTGTAGATATTGAGCTTCCAGCTTGTAGACGTGGAGCTTCCAGCTTGTAGATGTTGAGCTTCCAGCTTGTAGATGTTGAGCTTCCAGCTTGTAGACGTGGAGCTTCCAGCTTGTAGACGTTGAGCTTCCAGCTTGTAGATGTTGAGCTTCCAGCTTGTAGATGTTGAGCTTCAGCTTGTAGATGTGGAGCTTCCAGCTTGTAGATGTTGAGCTTCCAGCTTGTAGATGTTGAGCTTCCAGCTTGTAGATGTTGAGCTTCCAGCTTGTAGATGTTGAGCTTCCAGCTTGTAGATGTTGAGCTTCCAGCTTGTAGATGTTGAGCTTCCAGCTTGTAGATGTTGAGCTTCAGCTTGTAGACGTTGAGCTTCCAGCTTGTAGATGTTGAGCTTCCAGCTTGTAGATGTTGAGCTTCCAGCTTGTAGATGTTGAGCTTCCAGGTTGTAGATGTTGAGCTTCCAGCTTGTAGATATTGAGCTTCCCGCTTGTAGGTGTTGAGCTTCCAGCTTGTAGATGTGGAGCTTCCAGCTTGTAGACGTTGAGCTTCCAGCTTGTAGATGTTGAGCTTCCAGCTTGTAGATGTTGAGCTTCCAGCTTGTAGGTGTTGAGCTTCCAGCTTGTAGATGTTGAGCTTCCAGCTTGTAGGTGTGGAGCTTCCAGCTTGTAGATGTTGAGCTGCCAGCTTGTAGACGTGGAGCTTCCAGCTTGTAGACGTGGAGCTTCCAGCTTGTAGACGTTGAGCTTCCAGCTTGTAGATGTTGAGCTTCCAGCTTGTAGATGTTGAGCTTCAGCTTGTAGGTGTTGAGCTTCCAGCTTGTAGATGTTGAGCTTCCAGCTTGTAGGTGTGGAGCTTCCAGCTTGTAGATGTTGAGCTGCCAGCTTGTAGACGTGGAGCTTCCAGCTTGTAGATGTGGAGCTTCCCGCTTGTAGATGTTGAGCTTCCAGCTTGTAGATGTTGAGCTTCCAGCTTGTAGACGTGTAGCTTCCAGCTTGTAGATATTGAGCTTCCCGCTTGTAGATGTTGAGCTTCCAGCTTGTAGGTGTTGAGCTTCCAGCTTGTAGATGTTGAGCTTCCAGCTTGTAGATGTTGAGCTTCCAGTTTGTAGATGTTGAGCTTCCAGCTTGTAGATGTTGAGCTTCCAGCTTGTAGGTGTTGAGCTTCCAGCTTGTAGATGTTGAGCTTCCAGCTTGTAGATGTTGAGCTTCCCGCTTGTAGATGTTGAGCTTCCAGCTTGTAGATATTGAGCTTCCCGCTTGTAGATGTTGAGCTTCCAGCTTGTAGGTGTTGAGCTTCCAGCTTGTAGATGTTGAGCTTCCAGCTTGTAGATGTTGAGCTTCCAGCTTGTAGATGTTGAGCTTCCAGCTTGTAGATGTTGAGCTTCCAGCTTGTAGATGCTGAGCTTCCAGCTTGTAGACGTTGAGCTTCCAGCTTGTAGACGTTGAGCTTCCAGCTTGTAGATGTAGAGCTTCCAGCTTGTAGACGTTGAGCTTCCAGCTTGTAGATGTGGAGCTTCCAGCTTGTAGGTGTTGAGCTTCCAGCTTGTAGACGTGGAGCTTCCAGCTTGTAGGTGTTGAGCTTCCAGCTTGTAGATGTTGAGCTTCCAGCTTGTAGATGTTGAGCTTCCAGCTTGTAGATGTTGAGCTTCCAGCTTGTAGATGTGGAGCTTCCAGCTTGTAGATGTGAGCTTCCAGCTTGTAGACGTTGAGCTTCCAGCTTGTAGGTGTTGAGCTTCCAGCTTGTAGATGGTGAGCTTCCAGCTTGTAGACGTTGAGCTTCCGCTTGTAGATGTAGAGCTTCCAGCTTGTAGGTGTTGAGTTTCCCGCTTGTAGATGTTGAGCTTCCAGCTTGTAGATATTGAGCTTCCCGCTTGTAGATGTGAGCTTCCAGCTTGTAGATGTTGAGCTTCCAGCTTGTAGATGTAGAGCTTCCCGCTTGTAGATGTGGAGCTTCCAGCTTGTAGATGTGGAGCTTCCAGCTTGTAGATGTAGAGCTTCCCGCTTGTAGATGTGGAGCTTCCAGCTTGTAGATGTGGAGCTTCCAGCTTGTAGATGTTGAGCTTCCAGCTTGTAGATGTTGAGCTTCAGCTTGAGATGTAGAGCTTCCGCTTGTAGATGTTGAGCTTCAGCTTGTAGATGTTGAGCTTCCAGCTTGTAGATGTTGAGCTTCCAGCTTGTAGATGTTGAGCTTCCAGCTTGTAGATGTTGAGCTTCCAGCTTGTAGACGTTGAGCTTCCAGCTTGTAGATGTTGAGCTTCCAGCTTGTAGATGTTGAGCTTCCAGCTTGTAGATGTTGAGCTTCCAGCTTGTAGATGTTGAGCTTCCAGCTTGTAGATATTGAGCTTCCCGCTTGTAGGTGTTGAGCTTCCAGCTTGTAGATGTGGAGCTTCCAGCTTGTAGACGTTGAGCTTCCAGCTTGTAGATGTTGAGCTTCCAGCTTGTAGATGTTGAGCTTCCAGCTTGTAGGTGTTGAGCTTCCAGCTTGTAGATGTTGAGCTTCCAGCTTGTAGACGTGTAGCTTCCAGCTTGTAGATATTGAGCTTCCCGCTTGTAGATGTTGAGCTTCCAGCTTGTAGGTGTTGAGCTTCCAGCTTGTAGATGTTGAGCTTCCAGCTTGTAGATGTTGAGCTTCCAGTTTGTAGATGTTGAGCTTCCAGCTTGTAGATGTTGAGCTTCCAGCTTGTAGGTGTTGAGCTTCCAGCTTGTAGATGTTGAGCTTCCAGCTTGTAGATGTTGAGCTTCCCGCTTGTAGATGTTGAGCTTCCAGCTTGTAGATGCTGAGCTTCCAGCTTGTAGACGTGAGCTTCCAGCTTGTAGACGTTGAGCTTCCAGCTTGTAGATGTAGAGCTTCCAGCTTGTAGACGTTGAGCTTCCAGCTTGTAGGTGTTGAGCTTCCAGCTTGTAGACGTGGAGCTTCCAGCTTGTAGGTGTTGAGCTTCCAGCTTGTAGATGTTGAGCTTCCAGCTTGTAGATGTTGAGCTTCCAGCTTGTAGATGTTGAGCTTCCAGCTTGTAGATGTGGAGCTTCCAGCTTGTAGATGTAGAGCTTCCAGCTTGTAGACGTTGAGCTTCCAGCTTGTAGGTGTTGAGCTTCCAGCTTGTAGATGGTGAGCTTCCAGCTTGTAGACGTTGAGCTTCCCGCTTGTAGATGTAGAGCTTCCAGCTTGTAGGTGTTGAGTTTCCCGCTTGTAGATGTTGAGCTTCCAGCTTGTAGATATTGAGCTTCCCGCTTGTAGATGTGGAGCTTCCAGCTTGTAGATGTTGAGCTTCCAGCTTGTAGATGTAGAGCTTCCGCTTGTAGATGTGGAGCTTCCAGCTTGTAGATGTGGAGCTTCCAGCTTGTAGATGTGAGCTTCCCGCTTGTAGATGTGGAGCTTCCAGCTTGTAGATGTGGAGCTTCCAGCTTGTAGATGTTGAGCTTCCAGCTTGTAGATGTTGAGCTTCCAGCTTGAGATGTAGAGCTTCCGCTTGTAGATGTTGAGCTTCCAGCTTGTAGACGTAGATCTTCAGCTTGTAGATGTAGAGCTTCCAGCTTGTAGGTGTTGAGTTTCCCGCTTGTAGATGTTGAGCTTCCAGCTTGTAGATATTGAGCTTCCCGCTTGTAGATGTGAGCTTCCAGCTTGTAGATGTTGAGCTTCCAGCTTGTAGATGTAGAACTTCCCGCTTGTAGATGTGGAGCTTCCAGCTTGTAGATGTGGAGCTTCCAGCTTGTAGATGTAGAGCTTCCCACTTGTAGATGTGGAGCTTCCAGCTTGTAGATGTGGAGCTTCCAGCTTGTAGATGTTGAGCTTCCAGCTTGTAGATGTTGAGCTTCCAGCTTGTAGATGTAGAGCTTCCCGCTTGTAGACGTTGAGCTTCCAGCTTGTAGATGTAGATCTTCCAGCTTGTAGATGTAGAGCTTCCAGCTTGTAGATATTGAGCTTCCCGCTTGTAGATGTGGAGCTTCCAGCTTGTAGATGTGGAGCTTCCAGCTTGTAGATGTGGAGCTTCCAGCTTGTAGACGTAGATCTTCCAGCTTGTAGATGTAGAGCTTCCAGCTTGTAGATATTGAGCTTCCGCTTGTAGATGTGGAGCTTCCGCTTGTAGATGTTGAGCTTCCAGCTTGTAGATGTTGAGCTTCCAGCTTGTAGACGTTGAGCTTCCAGCTTGTAGATATTGAGCTTCCCGCTTGTAGATGTGGAGCTTCCAGCTTGTAGATGTTGAGCTTCCAGCTTGTAGACGTGGAGCTTCCAGCTTGTAGATGTGGAGCTTCCAGCTTGTAGACGTGAGCTTCCAGCTTGTAGATGTGGAGCTTCCAGCTTGTAGACGTGAGCTTCCAGCTTGTAGATGTGGAGCTTCCAGCTTGTAGACGTTGAGCTTCCAGCTTGTAGATGTAGAGCTTCCAACTTGTAGACGTGGAGCTTATGTTTTATTTTTATTATTTTATAATTGTATTTTATTATGTTTATTTTTATTATTTTAAAATTGTATTTTATTACGTTTAATTGTTATTATTTTATTATTTCCCTTCTACGTGACTTTACCGAAAGAACCAGATGATGATGATTATAATGAACCCAGCCCTTACCATCAGCAGGCAGGGGAGGGGGTGGAGTGGCGTAATGTTGACAATCATCATCATCGTCGTCATCGCGATCCACGACAGCCTTGCAAGGCGTCCGAGTGCACTTGCCGTCATTTTGTTTACAATATCGGGCGGTCAAAGACGAAGAGGTTTGGGGGGTGGTGTGGGAGGAGGTGGTAGAGGGGTAGAGGGGCCCAGGTGCTAGGCTAGAGGGGGTAGGGGGGTAGGGGGTAGGGGTAGCGGGGGGGGCTCGTGGAGAGCCCTCGGCCCCCTTCCGCCGTCGTCGGCGTTCGGCCGAAGCGACGCACCCTGCCCCTGGACAAGCGCGAGCCGTCACAGCGCGTCACGTCACGGCTCGCTTGTGACGTCACGCCGGGGGGGGAATGGGGGGGGGNCTTGCCTCGGTCTGTTGTTGATGTGTGTGTGTAGTGTGTGTGTTGTATATTGTGTCTGTATATTGTGTCTGTATATTGTATGTCGGTATATTGTGTTTGTTGTATATTGTGTGTGTCTATATATTGTGTCTGTATATTGTGTGTCGATATATTGTGTGTGTGTATTGTGTGTGTTGTATATTGTGTGTGTGCCTGTATATTGTGTGTGTATTGTGTGTGTCGATGTATTGTGTGTGTGTTGTATATTGTGTGTGTCTGTATATTGTGTCTGTATAGTGTGTCTGTATATTGTGTGTATTGTGTGTGTCTGTATATTGTGTGTGTTGTTGTGTGTGTCTGTATATTGTGTGTGTTGTATATTGTGTGTGTTGTATATATTGTGTGTGTATTGTGTGTGTTTGTACATTGTGTGTGTCTGTATATTGTGTGTGTTGTATATTGTGTTTGTATATTGCGTCTGTATGCTGTGTGTGTTGAATATTGTGTGTGTTGTATATTGTGTGTGTTGTATATTGTGTGTGTGTATTGTGTGTGTCTGTATAGTGTGTGTGTTGCATATTGTGTGTGTGTTGTATATTGTGTGTGTGGCCTTCATAGGTGCTCACTTACAGCTCTTGCACCAACAGTCTGTTAAAGGTTATAGGAGGAATATTTATATTTTTTGTGTGTGTCTGTATATTGTGTGTGTGCCTGTGTGTGTGTATTTTGTGTGTGTCTGTATATTGTGTATGTGCCTGTATGTGTCTGTGTGTGTGTGTATTTTGTGTTAGCACGCGAGGATGCGAACCCAGCAACCCGAGTTCGATTCCCGCTCACGGCCAACACCGGTGACGATTATCTGAACTGGTCCTGAGCCTCCGCTAGGTCGACTCAGCATCAAATGTGTACCTGGTGCGGTGTGTAAACATCGCAACTGGGAGACAAAGGCGGCCGGGCGTGGTGCTGGACACCCACCCCCTCGTATGCCGTGCCGGCCTTCATACAGTGAGGGAAAAAAGTATTTGATCTCCTGCATGATTTTGTACGTTTTCCCGCTGACAAATAAATTATCAGTCTATAATTTTAATGGTAGGTTTATTTGAACAGTGAGAGACAGAATACAACAATAAAATCCAGAAAACGCATGTCAAAATGTTATAAATTGATTTGCATTTTAATGAGGGAAATAAGTATTTGACCCCTATGCAAAACGTGACTTAGTACTTGGTGGCAAAACCCTTGTTGGCAATCACAGAGGTCAGACGTGTCTTGTAGTTGGCCACCTGGTTTGCACATATCTCAGGAGGGATTTTGTCCCACTCCTCTTTGCAGATCTTCTCCAAGTCATTAAGGTTTCGAGGCTGACGTTTGGCAACTCGAACCTTCAGCTCCCTCCACAGATTTTCTATGGGATTAAGGTCTGGAGACTGGCTAGGCCACTCCAGGACCTTAATGTGCTTCTTCCTGAGCCACTCCTTTGTTGCCTTGGCCGTGTGTTTGGGTCATTGTCATGCTGGAATACCCATCCACGACCCATTTTCAATGCCCTGGCTGAGGGAAGGAGGTTCTCACCCAAGATTTGACGGTACATGGCCCCGTCCATCGTCCCTTTGATGCGGTGAAGTTGTCCTGTCCCCTTAGCAGAAAAACACCCCCAAAGCATAATATTTCCACCTCCATGTTTGACGGTGGGGATGGTGTTCTTGGGGTCATAGGCAGCATTCCTCCTCCTCCAAACACGGCGAGTTGAGTTGATGCCAAAGAGCTCCATTTTGGTCTCATCTGACCACAACACTTTCACCCAGTTGTCCTCTGAATCATTCAATGTTCATTGGCAAACTTCAGACGGCATGTATATATGCTTTCTTGAGCAGGGGACCTTGCGGGCGCTGCAGGATTTCAGTCCTTCACGGCGTAGTGTGTTACCAACTGTTTTCTTGGTGACTATGGTCCCAGCTGCCTTGAGATCATTGACAAGATCCTCCCGTGTAGTTCTGCATGGAGCCCCAGGCCGAGGGAGATTGACAGTTCTTTTGTGTTTCTTCCATTTGCGAATAATCGCACCAACTGTTGTCACCTTCTCACCAAGCTGCTTGGCGATGGTCTTGTAGCCCATTCCAGCCTTGTGTAGGTCTACAATCTTGTCCCTGACATCCTTGGAGAGCACTTTGGTCTTGGCCATGGTGGAGAGTTTGGAATCTGATTGATTGATTGCTTCTGTGAACTGGTGTCTTTTATACAGGTAACAAGCTGAGATTAGGAGCACTCCCTTTAAGAGTGTGCTCCTAATCTCAGCTTGTTACCTGTATAAAAGACACCTGGGAGCCAGAAATCTTTCTGATCATTTCTTTATCAGTGGGCAAACGTACAAAATCAGCAGGGGATCAAATACTTTTTTCCCTCACTGTACATCTGCAGAACGTGAAGAACCAGCGGCATCTACATCTGCAGAACGTGAAGAACCAGCGGCATCTACATCTGCAGAACGTGAAGAACCAGTGGCATCTACATCTACAGAACGTGAAGAACCAGTGGCATCTACATCTGCAGAACGCGAAGAACCAGTGGCATCTACATCTGCAGAACGTGAAGAACCAGCGGCATCTACATCTGCAGAACGTGAAGAACCAGCGGCATCTACATCTACAGAACGTGAAGAACCAGTGGCATCTACATCTGCAGAACGTGAAGAACCAGTGGCATCTACATCTACAGAACGTGAAGAACCAGCGGCATCTAATCTGCAGAACGTGAAGAACCAGTGGCATCTACATCTGCAGAACGTGAAGAACCAGCGGCATCTACATCTGCAGAACGTGAAGAACCAGCGGCATCTACATCTACAGAACGTGAAGAACCAGTGGCATCTACATCTGCAGAACGTGAAGAACCAGCGGCATCTACATCTGCAGAACGTGAAGAACCAGTGGCATCTACATCTGCAGAACGTGAAGAACCAGCGGCATCTACATCTACAGAACGTGAAGAACCAGTGGCATCTACATCTGCAGAACGTGAAGAACCAGTGGCATCTACATCTGCAGAACGTGAAGAACCAGTGACATCTACATCTGCAGAACGTGAAGAACCAGTGGCATCTACATCTGCAGAACGTGAAGAACCAGTGGCATCTACATCTGCAGAATGTGAAGAACCAGTGGCATCTACATCTGCAGAACGTGAAGAACCAGTGACATCTAATCTGCAGAACGTATCTACATCTACAGGAGACGATACAAATGTTGACTTAATGCTTTCGTGACTGCAGGAATTCATATTATTTGGGTCTTTCGGTAAAGTCAAGTAGATAGGTTCAAAGAAAATGAAAAAAACTACGACGTTTCGATCGCAACACAAGCGATCGTCATCAGGAGGCGATCGCTTGTGTTGTAATCGAAACGTCGCAGTTTTTTGTTATTTTTTGTTATTTTCTTTGAACCTATCTACGTGACTTTACCGAAAGACCCAAACAATATGTGACGGTACAACTTTTAAAGCCATTCACCGTGTTTAGTGTACACGCCGTACGACGTGTTTGGAATCGACCGGAGTAAACTTGGACTCAGGAAGAACTCGACTTACGAACAGGCCTAAGGAACCGAACTCGTCGGTAAGAATAAATAAATACAATTGTTTTTAAAGTGCCAATGCCACGCCCGCAATGCTACCCAGGAGGCGGCGGCTGGAATTCGAACCGGCGAGCATCTTAGTGTAGGAGTGTCAGGGGAGGGATTCCCACCAATCGGAGGGAGAGTGGGAGTGGGGAGGATCAGGTGAGAAGATACAACAAGGGAGAGAACGGGCGGGAAGAGGAGGTGGTGGTTGCCGGGAACGAGATTGGGGACAGGTGTGGATGGGAGGAAAGGAATTAAAGACGAACCCCCTGCAACCTCGTGTCGGCTCTCATTGACATCTGCCACGAGCGGCGAACCGCGCTACCGACCGCCCACCCAGCGGCCAGTCGCCTCCTTATCGCCCTTCTGTCGCTACTAGCGCGGCCTGCTGCTCCCATGCACGTCTCTCGTCGATTCCTCCAGCACACGCGATGTGGACTCACTCACTCGCTCTACCACACACGGACAGCTGCATCTCGTCTACCAAACACGGTGTTCAACCACCACGCTTCAGTTACAATAACACTCACCCACCCACTCACCGACTCACTCACCCACCCACCCACTCACCTACTCACTCACCTACTCATTCACCCACCCACCCACTCACCTACTCACCCAGANTCTCCCGCTCATTAACTAACCCACCCGCCCGCGCTCTCAACCACTCAACCACTCATCCACTCGCCATCCACCACTCGCTCATTCACTAGCCCGCCCGCTCTCTCAACCACTCACCCACCCACTCACCCACGCGCCCACCCACTCACCACCCACTCACCCACTCGTCCATCCACCAATTCTCCCGCTCATTCACTAGCCCGCCCGCTCTCTCAACCACTCACTCGTCCATTCACCCACTCACCACTCACCAATCCACCGACTCTCCCATTCACTAACCCACCCGCCCGCTCTCCAACCACTCATCATCCACCAATGTTCCCTCACACTAATCCACCCGCTCTCTCAATCACTCACCATCTCATCCACCCACTCAGCCATTCACTTACGTAACCACACACTCGTCCACCCACTCACCCATTCACTTACGTAACCACACACTCACCCACCGACTCACCCATTCACTTACGTAACCACACACTCACCCACCCACTCACCCATTCACTTACGTAACCACACACTCACCCACCCACTCGCCCATTCACTTACGTAACCACACACTCACCCACCCACTCGCCCATTCACTTACGTAACCACACACTCACCCACCCACTCACCCATTCACTTACGTAACCACACACTCACCCACCCACTCACCCATTCACTTACGTAACCACACACTCACCCACTCACCCATTCACTTACGTAACCACACACTCACCCACCCACTCACCCATTCACTTACGTAACCACACACTCACCCACCCANTCACCCATTCACTTACGTAACCACACACTCACCCACCCACTCACCCATTCACTTACGTAACCACACACTCACCCATTCACTTACGTAACCACACACTCACCCATTCACTTACGTAACCACACACTCACCCATTCACTTACGTAACCACACACTCACCCACTCACCCATTCACTTACGTAACCACACACTCACCCACCCACTCACCCATTCACTTACGTAACCACACACTCACCCACCCACTCACCCATTCACTTACGTAACCACACACTAGTCCACCACTCACCCATTCACTTACGTAACCACACACTCACCCACCCACTCACCCATTCACTTATGTAACCACACACTCACCCACTCACCCATTCACTTACGTAACCACACACTCACCCACCCACTCACCCATTCACTTACGTAACCACACACTCACCCACTCACCCATTCACTTACGTAACCACACACTCACCCACCCACTCACCCATTCACTTACGTAACCACACACTCACCCATTCACTTACGTAACCACACACTCACCACTCACCCATTCACTTACGTAACCACACACTCACCCACCCANTCACCCATTCACTTACGTAACCACACACTCACCCACTCACCCATTCACTTACGTAACCACACACTCACCCACTCACCCATTCACTTACGTAACCACACACTCACCCATTCACTTACGTAACCACACACTCACCCACCCACTCACCCATTCACTTACGTAACCACACACTCACCCACCACTCACCCACCCACACACTCACCCATTCACTTACGTAACCACACACTCACCACCCACTCACCCATTCACTTACGTAACCACACACTCACCCACTCACCCATTCACTTACGTAACCACACACTCACCCACCCACTCACCCATTCACTTACGTAACCACACACTCACCCATTCACTTACGTAACCACACACTCACCCACCCACTCGTCCACCACTGATCTCTCTGCTCCTTTCTCTCGCATTGCTCAGCCATTCCCTCGTCACTGCACCGTCTCCTTCAGACCAAGTTGTACTGGTAGGAACCAACCTGGTTCCACCAGCCCACAGGGGATTATTGTGTCCGTCCGTCCGTCGTGGATCCAAAAATGGGAAGGGTCGGGCTGGGTGGAGAGGGGAGGGTGGGGAGGGCTGGGTGGGAGGGTGGGAGGGATGGGTGGGAGGGTGAGGAGGGGCTGGGTGGGNCTGGGTGGGGAGGTGGGGCTGGGTGGGAGGGGCTGGTCACCCCGTGGTGCCCTTATAAAACTCAACGTTTAACCTACTCACGCCGGCTTGTGCCCGCCCTCACAATCGGGCATATTTGCGGAATACCCCACGCCACCGTTAACCCTGGTGGCCATTGACCGAGCAACCCAACGTTCCTACCAGCTCCCTCCGCAGGAGGAATGTGTTTACAAACGCCGAGACAGCCGAACACAAAATCCAATTACAGGAATGTCCGGGGCGAACCCGGGACAGGTGGCAACTCCAACCAGGACACAGACTCCCAATACCAACACCCGCCATTCGCCACTAAGTGACGGTGACGTCACCACGGCGCCTGTGCCAGGCTAGGTGCACTTTGAGCCACGTGAAGTGTCGAAAGCTCGCGGGCAGGAGGTCTCGGACAGACCCAGCAGGTGCCACGGGTCGGCTGAGATGACCGGTAGAAGCACACAAACTGTGCCTCCCAACTTGCTGCGCTTTAGCCGCCCGGCTCGTTGTTGTGAGCGTCGCTCCTCCGCCCTCCGTTGTTGTTGTAGGGCGACTGCCTCCAACTGCCCAGTAGCGTCCTTCACGAGCCTCCTCCACAGAGGCCGATCTTGACACCGCTGGTACCGGTCATCGGCAAGTCCACTCAGCTCCATATCCTCCCACACACACACACAGGTCTCTTAAAGGGACCAGGACACATGCTCATACACTTCTCTTAAAGGGACCAGGACACAAACAAACACACGAGTTTTATTAAAGGTACCAGAACACATAGTTACAGACGTGTTTCTGAAAGGGGCCATGACGCCTGTCTCTTAAAGGGACAGGGTACACACACATGTATCTTAAAGGAACCAGCACACATGCGCAAAGACGCATCTCTTAAAGGTACCAAGGTACAGACACACACACGTGTCTCTTAAAGGGACAGGGTACAGACACACACCTGTCTCTTAAAGGGACAGGGTACAGACACACGCCTGTCTCTTAAAGGGACAGGGTACAGACACACGCCTGTATCTTAAAGGGACTGGGTTCAAACAGACACACCCATGCGCGTCTCTTAAAGGGACCAGGACACACACCCCGCGCGCGTCTCTTAAAGGGACCAGGACACATGTCCACACGCGCGCGTCTCTTAAAGGGACCAGGACACATGGCCACACAAACGCACGTCTCTTAAAGGGACCAGGACACATGTCCACACCCACGCGCGTCTCTTAAAGGGACCAGGACACATGGCCACACACCCACGGGCGTCGCTTAAAGGGACCAGGACACATGGCCACAGCGCGCGTCTCTTAAAGGGACCAGGACACATGGCCACACACACGCGCGTCTCTTAAAGGGACCAGGACACATGGCCACACACACGCGCGTCTCTTAAAGGGACCAGACACATGGCCACACACGCGCGCGTCTCTTAAAGGGACCAGGACACATGGCCACACACACGCGTTTCTTAAAGGGACAGGACACATACACACGCGCGCGTCTCTTAAATGGACCAGGACACATGGCCACACACACGCGCGCGTCTCTTAAAGGGACCAGGACACATGGCCACACANGCGCGCGTCTCTTAAAGGGACCAGGACACATGGCCACACACACACGCGCGTCTCTTAAAGGACCAGGACACATGGCCACACACCCACGCGTCTCTTAAAGGACCAGGACACATGGCCACACACACGCGCGCGTCTCTTAAAGGGACAGGACACAAGGCCACACACACACGCGCGTCTCTTAAAGGGACCAGGACACATGGCCACACACACGCGCGTCTCTTAAAGGAACCAGGACACATGGCCACACACCCACACGCGCGTCTCTTAAAGGGACCAGGACCATGCCCAGACCCGCGCGCGTCTCTTAAAGGGACAGGACACATGGCCACACACACGCGCGCGTCTCTTAAAGGGACAGGACACATGGCCACACACACACGCGCGTCTCTTAAAGGACCAGGACACATGGCCACACACCCACGCGCGTCTCTTAAAGGAACCAGGACACATGGCCACACACCCGCGCGTCTCTTAAAGGGACAGGACACATGGCCACACACCCACGCGCGTCTCTTAAAGGGACCAGGACACATGGCCACACACGCGCGCGTCTCTTAAAGGGACAGGACACATGGCCACACCACACGCGCGTCTCTTAAAGGACCAGGACACATGCCACACCCACACGCGCGTCTCTTAAAGGGACCAGACACATGGCCACACCTACGCGCGCGTCTCTTAAAGGACCAGGACACATGCCCACACCCACGCGCGTCTCTTAAAGGACCAGGACACATGCCACACCCACGCGCGCGTCTCTTAAAGGACCAGGACACATGGCCACACACCCACGGGCGTCTCTTAAAGGACCAGGACACATGTCCACACTCGTGCGCGTCTCTTAAAGGGACCAGGACACATGTCCGAACTCGTGCGCGTCTCTTAAAGGGACCAGGACACATGTCCACACTCGTGCGCGTCTCTTAAAGGACCAAGACACATGTCCACACTCGTACGCGTCTCTTAAAGGGACCAAGACACATGTCCACAACTCGTGCGCGTCTCTTAAAGGACCAAGACACATGTCCACACTCGTGCGCGTCTCTTAAAGGACCAGGACACATGGCCACACACCCACGGCGTCTCTTAAAGGGACGTGACTCGTGCCGTTGCTCGACACCGCCGGTGNCGCTGCTTCTCTCACTGGCGATCCCGAGGCAGTGACCGCTCCTATCGCCTCCACACCGCCCCGGCACGCCTTATAGGCCACGTCCGTGCAAATATTTATTTGTTTTTTTTTAATCCGTGTCACTTGCCACCGTTCTTTTTTTTTGGTCTCGATTTAGAAGGCTTCGGGCTGTAGTTNGTTTTAAATCCGTTCGCTTGCTTGCTTAGGACCGTGCAAATCTTTCGGTCGTTTTTAACCACTTCCCGTGATCCAATCGAGCTGACATTCTCCACACAGACTCGTTGTCGTGACAATTAATGTTCGTGAAATTTTTTGTTCCAAAATTTTACACTTTTTAGGACAAAATATTATATTTATCCAATTGCTTAATGGTGGCAGACAATCATCTGACCCATAGGTGACAGCCATCTCAAGCCAGAGGACTCTAGCCGCCACGCATTGGATTTATAGTGAAAAACTTTGTTTTTATGTTTTTGGCTGCTGTCTTCATTTCGGTGACCGTGTCAAACTCTTGCACATGTCTTTGATTTCTCACCCCATTAGCGCCACACACGGTGAGGACTTGACTTGTAGTCTTCACTCACTCTCAACCACCTCAACCGCTTTGCTCCACGCTCACCAAACTTGCCTAAAGCCACGGGAAGTAAGGGGCCGTCCATAAATGACGTCACGCGATTTTGTACGATTTTTGACCCCCCCCCCCTTCGTCACACGACGTCACAAAAAGTCAGACCCCCCCCNTCAAATATGACGTCACAAAGCTCTGCCCCCCCCAAAAATAAAACATGCTTCAAATTGCTTTAAACTATTGTCATTGTAGTGCGTATTTAACGTGGCGCTGCGCTCTGATGTTGTAGGAGAAAACATTTATTAAAAAGTCTATTTAATTAAGTAGAACGTGTTGTCTATATTTATTTAAAGTTGCGCATTTGATGTGACGTCACATTTCTCACCCCCCCCCTCTCGCCACAAATGTCTGACCCACCCCCCAGGTGCGTGACGTCATTTATGGACGGCCCTAAGGTGCACACATTGCCTTGGGAGTCTTCACACCCGCTCACTCTCACTCCCAATCGCCTCACCAGGCTGCTTCCACGTTCACCAATATTAGTGTTCCACTAAAGCTCCCGCAGGGCGGTTTGCCAGAGTTGTCAGGATGTGAAGTTGTGTGGGCGCGAGAGTCTGAGGCTGGCAAGCCCAGGACGCGTGGTGGCTGCTAAAGTTCGCTTCCTGATCACCCGTGGGTCACGTGGGAGACTGTACACCGTGGGCCACGTGGAGACTGTACACCTGTGAACCACGTGGGAGACTGTACACANGTGGGAGACTGTACACCTGTGAACCACGTGGGAGACTGTACACACGTGGGGNACTGTACACCTGTGAACCACGTGGGAGACTGTACACCTGTGAACCACGTGGGAGACTGTACACCCGTGAACCACGTGGGAGACTGTACACCCGTGGGCCACGTGGGGACTGTACACCTGTGCCACGTGGGAGACTGTACACCGTGAACCACGTGGGAGACTGTACACCCGTGGGCCACGTGGGAGACTGTACACCTGTGAACTACGTGGGAGACTGTACACACGTGGCCACGTGGAGACTGTACACACGTGATCACAAGGCGTGGTGAGTTCGCTTGCACGTTTCCCGTCACACGGAGAGCTCCTTCCAGAAGCGGATTCGTGTGGGGGAAGAAAGGGTCACGTGCCCCGGGCCCCCTATTCATGCCTCGCTGATGTCAAGGAGATATAAGGGGCCGTCCATAAATGACGTCACGCACCTAGGGGGGGGGGGTGAGAAATGTGACGTCACATCAAAATGCGCAACTTTAAATAAATATAGACAACACGTTCTACTTAATTAAATAGACTTTTTAATAAATGTTTTCTCCTACAACATCAGAGTGCAGCGCCACATTAAATACGCACAATAACAATGGTTTAAAGCGATTGTTTATTTGTATTTGAGGGGGGGGGGTCTGACTTTTTGTGACGCCGTGTGACGACGGAGAGGGGGGGGGGTCATAAATCGTCACAAATGTCTGACCCCCCTCCTAGGTGCATGACGTCATTTATGGACGGCCCTTAGGTGAGAGTGAGTTGGGTGAGTGAGTGTGGGTGTGTTGGGTGAGAGTGAGTGGGTGGGAGTGGGTGGGTGGGGTTGGGTGGGTGAGAGTGGGTGGGTGAGTGAGTGTGGGTGTGTTGGGTGAGAGTGGGTGGGTGAGGAGTGGGTGGGGTGGAGTGAGTGGGTGAGAGTGAGTGGGTGGGTGAGAGTGGGTGGGTGAGTGAGTGTGGGTGTGTTGGGTGAGAGTGAGTGGGTGAGAGTGAGTGGGTGAGTGAGTGGGTTGGTGAGAGTGGGTGGGTGAGTGAGTGTGGGTGTGTTGGTGAGAGTGAGTGGGTGAGAGTGAGGGGTGGGTGAGTGAGTGGGGGTGGGGTGAGAGTGAGTGGTGGGTGGTGGGTGAGAGTGAGTGGGTTGGGTGAGAGTGGGTTGGGTGAGTGAGTGTGGGTGTTGGGTGAGAGTGGTGGGTGGAGTGAGTGGGTGAGAGTGAGTGGGTGAGAGTGAGTGAGTGTGGGTTGGGTGAGTGAGTGTGGGTGTGTTGGGTGAGAGTGAGTGGGTGAGAGTGAGTGGGTGAGAGTGAGTGGGTTGGGTGAGAGTGGGTTGGGTGAGTGAGTGTGGGTGTGTTGGGTGAGAGTGAGTGGGTGAGAGTGAGTGGGTTGGGTGAGTGAGTGTGGGTGTGTTGGGTGAGAGTGAGTGGGTGAGAGTGAGTGGGTGAGAGTGAGTGGGTTGGGTGAGAGTGGGTTGGGTGAGTGAGTGGGTGTGGGGTGGAGTGAGTGGGTGAGAGTGAGTGGGTGAGAGTGAGTGGGTTGGGTGAGAGTGGGTTGGGTGAGTGAGTGGGGTGTGTTGGTGAGAGTGAGTGGGTGAGAGTGAGTGGGTGAGAGTGAGTGGGTGAGAGTGAGTGGGTGTGAGTGAGTGGGTGAGAGTGAGTGGGTGAGAGTGAGTGGGTGAGANTGAGTGGGTGGGTGAGAGGTGGGTGGGTGAGTGAGTGTGGGTGTGTTGGGTGAGAGTGAGTGGGTGAGAGTGAGTGGGTGAGAGTGAGTGGGTTGGGTGAGAGTGGGTGGGTGAGTGAGTGTGGGTGTGTTGGGTGAGAGTGAGTGGGTGAGAGTGAGTGGGTGAGAGTGAGTGGGTTGGGTGAGAGTGGGTTGGGTGAGTGAGTGCGGGTGTGTTGGGTGAGAGTGAGTGGGTGAGAGTGAGTGGGTGAGAGTGAGTGGGTGAGAGTGAGTGGTGTGAGTGAGTGGGTGAGAGTGAGTGGGTGAGAGTGAGTGGGTGAGAGTGAGTGGGTTGGGTGAGAGTGGGTGGGTGAGTGAGTGTGGGTGTGTTGGGTGAGAGTGAGTGGGTGAGAGTGAGTGGGTGAGAGTGAGTGGTTGGGTGAGAGTGGGTGGGTGAGTGAGTGTGGGTGTGTTGGGTGAGAGTGAGTGGGTGAGAGTGAGTGGGTGAGAGTGAGTGGGTTGGGTGAGAGTGGGTTGGGTGAGTGAGTGGGGTGTGTTGGGTGAGAGTGAGTGGGTGAGAGTGAGTGGGTGAGAGTGGGTGGGTGAGTGAGTGTGGGTGTGTTGGGTGAGAGTGAGTGGGTGAGAGTGAGTGGGTGAGAGTGAGTGGGTGAGTGGGTGGGTGAGTGAGTGTGGGTGTGTGGGTGAGAGTGAGTGGGTGAGAGTGAGTGGGTGAGAGTGAGTGGGTTGGGTGAGAGTGGTTGGGTGGGTGTGTTGGGTGAGAGTGAGGGTGTGTTGGGTGAGAGTGAGGGGTGTGTTGGGTGAGAGTGAGTGGGTGAGAGTGGGTGTGAGTGAGTGGGTGAGAGTGAGTGGGTGAGAGTGAGTGGGTGAGAGTGAGTGGGTTGGGTGAGAGTGGGTTGGGTGAGTGAGTGTGGGTGTGTTGGGTGAGAGTGAGTGGGTGAGAGTGAGTGGGTGAGAGTGAGTGGGTTGGGTGAGGGTGGGTGGGTGAGTGAGTGTGGGTGTGTTGGGTGAGAGTGAGTGGGTGAGAGTGAGTGGGTGAGAGTGAGTGGGTGAGAGTGAGTGGGTTGGGTGAGAGTGGGTGGGTGAGTGAGTGTGGGTGTGTTGGGTGAGAGTGAGTGGGTGAGTGAGTGGGTGAGAGTGAGTGGGTGAGAGTGAGTGGGTTGGGTGAGAGTGGGTGGGTGAGTGAGTGTGGGTGTGTTGGGTGAGAGTGAGTGGGTGAGAGTGAGTGGGTTGGGTGAGAGTGGGTGGGTGAGTGAGTGTGGGTGTATTGGGTGAGAGTGAGTGGGTTGGGTGAGAGTGAGTGGGTGAGAGTGGGTGGGTGAGTGAGTGTGGGTGTGTTGGGTGAGAGTGAGTGGGTGACAGTGAGTGGGTTGGGTGAGAGTGGGTGGGTGAGTGAGTGTGGGTGTGTTGGGTGAGAGTGAGTGGGTGAGAGTGAGTGGGTGAGAGTGGGTTGGGTGAGTGAGTGTGGGTGTATTGGGTGAGAGTGAGTGGTNAGAGTGAGTGGGTGAGAGTGAGTGGGTGAGAGTGGGTGGGTGAGTGAGTGTGGGTGTGTTGGGTGAGAGTGAGTGGGTGACAGTGAGTGGGTTGGGTGAGAGTGGGTGGGTGAGTGAGTGTGGGTGTGTTGGGTGAGAGTGAGTGGGTGACAGTGAGTGGGTTGGGTGAGAGTGGGTGGGTGAGTGAGTGTGGGTGTGTTGGCTGAGAGTGAGTGGGTGACAGTGAGTGGGTTGGGTGAGAGTGGGTGGGTGAGTGAGTGTGGGTTGGTGGGATAGTGGGTGGGTGAGTAGTGTGTGTACGTTGAACTTCTTTCGCACCGTACGTAGCCAACCGCGCTAATCGGAGGTGCTTGGGAAGTACAAACTAAACACAATAAGCCGTTCTTAAAAGTTTTCGATCTCGATTTAAAAGTGCACACCCACCCAGATCCTGACATACACCCACACTCACTCACCTGCCCACCCACACTCACCCACGTTTTTAATGGAAAAAGAACGGAAAATACACTGTAACATGATAACAATTTGTATGTTAATAGCTTCAAAAAGTCAAAGCGTCTCCCACTTGTTCGCCATCGTTGTCAACACGTGCCTGGAATCTTCTCCAGGTGGTCTCCAGAGCACATTTCTTGTGGTGTTGTTGCAAATTCTCAGAAGTGTTAAAACATTTGAAGCACCCTGTATATAGGTAATAAATACATATTACATCTTCTTGGTTCTTTCGGTAAAGTCACGTAAAAGGGAAATAATAAATAATAAAAATAAAACATTACATTTAATTCTCACGACGTTTCGGCCACAACACAAGCAGCCGTCCTCAGGTGAAGAAGCAGAGCTGTCTGAAAGACAGCGTCTTAATGAACACTGCTAAGCTTGGCAGCATATTTTAAGCTGGGTGGGAGGAGAAGAGCGCCTTGACAAAGGAGTTTACATATCAACAGAAGTACATATTACATATCTTTCTCTTTTCACATGTGTAGTGTCCTCGGTGTGTGTGTGTAGCGCACACTCAGTCGGAGACGAGGTAGTTGCAGGAGGCACCTCTTCATTTACACCAACTCGGCCATTCTCACACGGATCGCCTCCTCTCTCGACCACGTTGCCGTACAGCCCGGCCTAGACACGACCCTGACCGCGTCGCACCGACGGTGTCGATCGAGACAGCCAACGACTGTCCGGCCGCGCAATTATCGGGTGAAGGCGGCGAAGACGACAGCGACGACGGGATGAGTCCACTCCCAGAACCGGCAGCCCCGAGCTCCGCTCTCCGCTGCTTTTATTCCACTCGGCGCGGCCTGGCTCCACCCTGGCCACGCCTCCCTTCTCGAACCCACTACAGCAGCGGTCCCAAACCTTTTCGGCACCAGGGACCGGTTTCGTGGAAGACAATTTTTTCACGGACCGGGGGAGGGAGGGGGGGGAGTTCATCATTGGGTCTTTTCCCTTTCAAAGAAGCTCTCCAGCGACGTTTTTTAAAACTCATTTTAGCTAGGATTAGCTTGTGGGCTTACCAAATCTGTGACTGGGACAAGTGCGCGGTGCGGGAAAGAGGCGCGGACGAAGTGGTAAATAAAACAATGGGGCGGGCCACGCACGGACTCACCGCTCTCACCTCCTGCTGTGCGGCCCGGTTCCCAACAGGCCACGCACCGGTACCCGTCCGTGGCCCGGGTCCCAACAGGCCACGCACCGGTACCCGTCCGTGGCCCGGGTCCTAACAGGCCACGCACCGGTACCCGTCCGTGGCCCGGGTCCTAACAGGCCACGCACCGGTACCCGTCCGTGGCCCGGGGCCTAACAGGCCACGCACCGGTACCCGTCCGTGGCCCGGGGCCTAACAGGCCACGCACCGGTACCCGTCCGTGGCCCGGGGCCTCCCCATGACGTCTTCCGTGACCCTTGCCCCAGCTCCTCCGCCCTGCCGGCACACACACCGTGTATATGCTCGACAGCGTGTGCGCTGTCCACCGCAGTTGCCGCTGCTCGACAGCAGTCGGCA
Source organism: Lethenteron camtschaticum (assembly GCA_018977245.1). Classification (NCBI taxonomy): domain Eukaryota; kingdom Metazoa; phylum Chordata; class Hyperoartia; order Petromyzontiformes; family Petromyzontidae; genus Lethenteron; species Lethenteron camtschaticum. The sequence goes on along the minus strand of MU249723.1, from coordinate 115,497 downwards.
CTGTTTCACTACACATGTATTAAGGCTGTACGGTTTTTTTGTAATCAAAGAGTGACAATGTTTTATTTGTTTAGAATTTGAATGATTAAAGTAGTTATGAATTTGGTCATTTTGTCATTTTAATAACGAATTACAATTCGGAGTTTGCACTCTCAGAAGATGTGGGTATATATAATCATGCTCTTAATTGTATGTGCTGGCCACGTGGACAACGTCACCAGGCTCATCCCCCCTCTCTGTATTAAGTTCCCCGGCACCCCCAAAGACTTAATCCAGCCCTGCTCCTGCCAATATCACCCGGTAAATCCAGCAACAGTTTGTTAACATGCCTCAGCTGATGTACTCTATACACTACACTATATGTTGAACTCTTTCGCACTGTACGTAGTCAACTGCGCTAATAGAAGATGCAGGGGAAGGACAACAAACTAATCACAATACACAACTACACTATATACATTACACTATACACTACATGTGTATATTGAACTCTTTCGCACCGTACGTAGCCAACCGCTAACGGAGGTGCGGGAGGGGGGCACTAATTAGAATATTTGTTTCAATCTCAGAGATGAGACTCAGGGGGTCAAACCCGGCAGAGAGAGTTTGATTTAGTGACAAATGCTGCTGGATACTATCGGTCCGGAAACTCGACAGGCCTGTGGACTACCGTCCAAGCATTTGCTTCGTGTGTGTGTGCGTGGTGTGTGTAGACAGAACCAAATTCTGCACGGACTGATTTCGCTGTTAAAAAAGTATCCGGCGGGAGGGGATGCCAACGCTGTTAGCGCCGCCTGCTGTTACCTTTAAAATAAAACACCATCAGCCATCAAAGACCACGCACTCAACAGCAATGCTACACAGCCGACAAGTCAATTAACTTGTTAAAATCTGAACTAAGTGCCTCTTTGTTTGTGCTGGCATGCGCTGGAAGATATGCCTTTACGTTATTGTCCAACTGGTTCGTAACTTTGTGGCCACTCCACCACCACGACTCCAGTGATGATTCGCCAAAATCCGGCGAAATTTTGGGATTGTGGTCTGGTGTATAGAGACCGAACAGATTTTATTTATTTATTTAAACGTATTTTCTCTGAAATTATTTTTTCTTGTTGCACGTACATATGTTTTTTTACCTCGTTATTTTTGCATTCATGTTTTTACATTTGCTAAATAGTAAGGGGGTGGGATTGTTTTTNGTATTATCTGTGTACGGAACTGGATGATCGCGCAGCGTTGTGGGATCAATTTGCATGAACGACGCTTCTATAAAATACGAATTTTGATGTGACGTCACATTTCTCAACCCCCCCCCCCCCCCCTAGTCACACATCGTCACAAATGTCTGACCCCCTTCCCCCTAAGTGCGTGACGTGCTGGATGCAATTACCAGCGAAACGTCGTACAACTCAAATTGTAAATGTTGTGGTTTCACGCTTCAACACACCGGTGGGCTAAAGCAGTGAACTATTTTGTCTTTTGTCAACGTGACACTTTTTTACTGATTGGCCGTGTCGGGTGGTGGAGGGTTACGACACATTTATAAATAACGCGATCTAAACCCAAAAACGTTGATTATGAATAATATTGGTCGCGAAAGCTTACGTGTTAATCATTCATGATAGTCGTGTCACTTCTGAAATAAACTACATGGCTCAGTGGGGCCTGACCTGGGGAAAACTGTTTAAAATGTTTTTTATTTTAGTTTGGTAAAGTAAAATAAATGTTTAGTTTCGTTTTAGTTACATGCACTTTGAGGATGAAAGACTCAATTAACTTTGTTAAATAATGGAGAAAACTTGTATTAAAATATTTGCATTCTTTGAGCTGTAGTCAAACCAGCGACCTCAGGATCTCTGCATCTCCTGGGAAAAAAAGTTTTCGATCTCGTTCGTTTGTTCATCGATCCGCTTGTCGTGATCAGGGTCGTGGCGGCCACGTGTTGAGTGGTGACGGTCCACGCCTCTCCCTTTCTCATGGCGACAGACCCTACCCAGCTCTTCCCTGGGCCATAGTTTAGTGTTCGTTCGGTAAAATAAAAATAGCAAACAAATTTATTTTTAGCTACATGTACTTGGAGGAAGAAAGAATACACATACGTTGTTATTTTTAGAAAACAAAAATTGTTAAAAAATAATGCCTCCTTCGAGCCGGAGTCGAACCAGCGACCTAAGGATCTCGGCACCTCCTCTACAGTCCTCCGCTCTACCAACTGAGCTATCGAAGGCGCCACGACTGTTGCCGCCCTACACTCCCTACTTAAACACAACCACCCTCGACGTCACCACTTACAGGTCTCGCCGTCATCGGTTTACATATTTAATATACATTAATTGTGATCGTTGCCGAACAGAGTCTTTGCTCGCTGGCGTTGTTGAACAGCCCCCGTTGTTTTACCCCATCGGCCTTTAATCTCCCCAAAGAGCCGTGCTGATAGGCAGCTTCGCGCTACGTCATCACCGCCGCGTCATTGGCGATCGCCCGCCATCTTAGTGAAGGACACGCGGGGGGAGTGGAGACGGGGGAGGGGGAGGGGGCGAGGGGGGCCGCGTCGCCGCCTCCCCCGAGGGCCTCCCCTACCCAAGATGTCCGCGCGAGCTTCGGGTCCCATTTTTTTTTTTNACGAAATGGTAGAACCGGCGCCGCGTGGTCCCTCCTCGTCGCAGTCGGTGTGCGGCCCGGGTCGGTCGCGGTCTCCCCTCTCTCCCCCCTCTCCTGACCCCTTTACCCCTTACAGCGACCCCCCCAGCAGAGGACCCCGAGTAGAGACCCCCTAGAGAACCCCATAGAGAGGACCCCTCTAGAGAAGCCCCTAGACGATCCCCCTAAAGAGGACCGCCCTAGAGGATCCCATAGCAGAGGACCCGAGACGATCCCTCCCCCCCTAGTAGGACCCCTCAGAGGCCCCCTAGAGAACCCCTATAAGAGAGGACCCCTCTAAGAGAGGACCCCCCTCCCCATCTTAACCCTCAGCGGAGATCCCACTCGCCTGCTGCCGCTGGCTCGGTGGTTTGGATGAACCCGACCCCTCTCCAGCTCCCACGGACCCCCCCAACCCCGACACCACCAGCTCCCCCCATCGCAGCTCATCCCCATGCCGACCCAGGGCACCAGCAGCAGCAGCAGCGGTCTCTTCTACGGCTGCGAGAGCTCCAGCGAGTTCCTGTCTCGCAAGCCGCCGCCGCAGCCATCGGCCGACGCCGACCCGTGGGCTCTGCTGCTGCAGCAGCAGCAGCTGTCCGCCACGAGCGCGGCCAAGAAGAAGACGAAGACGAAGTCCCGCGGGCAGAGCGCCAAGATGCGGCGCATCGTGGGCCGGAGGAGGCAGCTGGAGACGGAGAGGCAACAGCAACAGGAACAGCAGCAGCAACAACAGCACAACAACAGGAACAGCAGCAACAACAACAGGAGCAGCAGCTGCAGTTGATGCGTGCCGGTGGTCGTGATGGTGACGGTGGCGAGAGGATCCAGACGGACATTGGTGGTAGTGGTGGAGGTAGTGGTGGTGAGGTGTGGTGGTGATAGTGGAGGTAGTGGTGGTGGTGGTGGAGGTAGTAGTAGTGGTGGTGGTGGCCTTGAGAGCTCCTGGAGCGAGGAAGCGACCTGGACTCCGGGCCAGACGCGGCCCTGACGGGGCCTGGGGCCCCCGCGGCGGCCTTCGCTCAGCGGGGCCGGCGACTCGGCGGCCCAGGCCGGGCCACCGACGGCGGCCCTCGCCGTGGCCGCCACGAGGAGCGCCGGGCCACGGCGGGCCCAGCGGAGAGGCCGTGGGGCCTCGACACAACTCCCGCACGACGAGCCGACGCGTCGGGGCTCGATCCAAGCGCAGGGCCCACGTGCTGGGGTCGGCCAGCCGCTTGGCCGAGCACCGCTCTGGGTTCCCAATGGCCACCAACAATATCACCGCCGATATCACACAAATACCACCACCAATACCACAAATACCACCACAATACCACCACCAATACCACCTCCGCCACCACCAATTTCACCGCCACCAATTTCACCACCGCGAATACCACCACCAATACCACCGCCACCACCAATATCACCACCACCGCCACGAACGAAGTCGAACAGCCACAACAATGTCCCTCGGCTGTTGCAGGAAGTTCTGGAGATCCCACCACCACCACTACCACCACCACCAACAACAACAATGTTGTCATTGACAACAACCTCCCCGAGCAGCAGTACGCGCCGTGGTGCCACCACCACCACCACCGCCGCACAAGCTGGTGGCCGTGGACTGCGAGATGGTGGGTCTGGGTCCCGGCGGGTGCCGGGGCGCGCTGGCGCGCTGCAGCGTGGTGGACTACCACGGCTCGGTGCTGTACGACGGCTACGTGCGCCCAGAGGAGCCCGTGACCGACTACAGGACCGGTGGAGCGGCATCCGGCCCAGCCACATGCGGGACGCCACTCCGTTTCGAGCGGCACAAAAAGAGGTGAGTTTTAAATTTTTGTTGTTTTTACTCAACCATCATCCTCTAAGAATACTTTGGTCAACCAGTTCGCCCCCCCCCCCCTACCAATGGTCTGGTCGCTTCGGAAAATAAAGAAAATCTGTACGGGCTTACGAACACAATTCGTTGCTGAAACCCGTTCGTAAGTATGAACGGGTTCGTAAGTCGGGGACACAATATGATAGTCCTCGGGTTCCGAACACAATTCGTTCCGGAGGCTCGTTCGTAAGTCGAACACCTTGGTAAGTCGGCCTCGGCAAGGCAAGGTGAAAGTTAAAAGGTTAAAACAACGAGCCTATTTTTACCCTACCTTTTACCCTTATCCCTACAAATTACCCAATTACAGGGTGATTACTGGGGAACACATGAACAAGGTTTATAGCGGTACATGCTGGGGAGAGCGCTTTATTCATATAGAATACTCTCGATTCCAATTTTATACGCTTGTCATTGTTGTCATTGTTGTTGTCTTCTTGGTTCTTTCGGTAAAGTCACGTAGAAGGGAAGTAATAAAATAATAAAAATAAAACGTAATAAAATAATTCTCACGACGTTTCGGCTACAACGCAAGCAGCCGTCTTCAGGTGAATCGAAATTTAACCGCCTCTACGGGGAGGGTTTCCACATAACTTTGAGATCATTCTTCACCTGAAGACGGCTGCTTGCGTTGTGGCCGAAACGTCGTGAGAATTATTTTATTGTTTTATTTTTATTATTTTATTACTTCCCTTCTACGTGACTTTACCGAAAGAACCAAGAAGATGAATCCCTGCAGTCACGAGAGCTTTACATCGAAATTGTTGTTGTCGTTGTTGTTGTCGTCGTTGTATCCTCAAATCTTGTAACAAAATTTTGAACCCACTTCCTAATGGGGTATCGATTGCAAACTTGGTATACTTATGTCATACTGATGACAACACTATATTCTATCATAAAATCCTTTTTTACATGTTATGTTTCGGCTTGGGTCTAATTGTCCACGCTCAACTCACGTTGGCTGTAATTGGCCACGGCCCCTTACGTCGTGGCAAGTTTCGGAGCCACTTCCTGGAGTCGTGGAGTTCTGCCATTACTCGTACATTTAATAAAAGCGTGTTTTTATCAAGTTTGTTTTAATATTACTTATTAAATGGAGGCCACGGACTGCGCCACGGAGCTTTTAGCGGTAAACAAGGCACCGTATTTACCGGGTAATTCTTCCCTACGCTACCTTTACCCTACCGGGTAATTGTTCCGAGCTACCTTTACCCTGTTACCTTTGCCTTACCCCTTGGCATGTCGACACCTTTACCCTTTTACCCGGTAAAAGGGTAAATTACCTTACCTTGCCGAAGCCTATTCGTAAGTCTGGAACCAATATGATAGTCCTCGGGTTCCAAACACAATTCGTTAATGATGCTCCGTTCGTAAGTCGGGAACCAATATGCCAGTCCTCGGGTTCTGAACACATCTACATCTACAAAACGTGAAGAACCAGTGGCATCTACATCTGCAGAATGTGAAGAACCAGTGGCATCTACATTTGTAGAACGTGAAGAACCAGTGGCATCCACGTCTGCAGAACATGAAGAACCAGTGGCATCTACAACTACAGGAGATGATTCAACTTTTAAAGCCATTTCCCATGTTTAGTGTACACGCCATACAACGTGTTTGGAATCGACAGGAGTAAAGTTGGACTTGCAAACGAATGTACTTATGGACAGACCTCTGGAACCTAGCTTGTTTGTAAGTAGAGGAAGCCCTCTAGTTTCACTAGTTGAGTTTATTTGTTTTAACTCATGACGATGGAGGTTCCCCATCGCCAAATGCAGTTACTCATTATTCTTAATTCGTTAGAATTTGTTGTAATAATTTATATTTTAATATAGCGTCGTTCGTGCACAAAACTGCATCTGAACTACAAACAACTTTTCTTTATTTTACCAGATAATGTGGAAATGTATAGCAGCCAAATACTCTAATCGGATGTTGATTCTAAATGTGGAGGGAAAAACTGGAGGACCCTGGATAGAAATCCACGCGACCGCGGCGAGAGAGAGAAATGCAAACTCGGGTCGGGATCGAAACCACGACATCCTGTATACCAGGCGAGGTAGTTAGCATCTCGCCAACCTGGCACCCCAACATACTTGAAATGTTTTTTAAGCTTATTTCGCACCGTACGTAGCCAACCGTGCTAATCAGAGGTGCGGGTGGTGCAGCGTTTTATCTGTGTGAACATTTTAACTCCCTCGCCTGATATGCAGGAGGTCGTGGTTTTGATCCCACCTGCTGTATATTTGAAGTTGGCGTGTCTCTCTCTCCCGTGGTCGTGTGGATTTTTTGCCGGTGGTCCTCGGGTTTTAACCTCCACTTTAGAATCAACATCACGCGTTCAGAGCATTTGCCTGCGATAAATGTCCACGTGATGATGATGACGATAATCCACTTCGTTGAGCCATCATTTCTGATTGCCAGGATTGCTTCTGAAAAAGAGCAGCATCACAGCTCAGCGGGGCATTACGTGGTGAAGTAAAACAAAATAGTTAAGTTGAGTTAACGGGTGGTGGAGGGTTTTACAACGATGAGCAGTTTTTGGCTTTCAACTCCAACCGTGCGGCCTTGCCCAAAAANTAATAATCACGAGCGTGGATCCCGTTCGGCCTGTCAGGCGCATGTTCCACCCTCCTGCTGTACCACCACCACCACCCTGTACCACCACCACCCTGTACCACCACCACCCTCCTCCCCCTGTACCACCACCCTCCTCTGTACCACCACCACCACCTGTACCACCACCACCCTGTACCACCACCACNCTGTACCACCACCCTGTACCACCACCCTGTACCACCACCCTATACCACCACCCTGTACCACCCCCTCCCCTGCTGTACCACGCAGATTGTGCAGCTGCTGCACAACAAGGTGGTGGTGGGCACTCGATCGCCAACGACTTCCGCGCGCTGGGCTACGTGCACCCGACGGAGCGCACGCGCGACACCGCCTCGCTGGTGGAGCTGCGGCGCCGGGCGGGCCTGCCACTCGGCCAGCCCGCCTCGCTCAAGCGCCTCACCAAGCTGCTGCTCTACCGCGACATCCAGGCACGGACACTCGCCCACGTGCTCGCCCGCTCGCTCACTCATCCGCTCGCTCATCCGCGCGCTCACTCATCCGCTCGCTCATCCGCTCATCTGCTCGCTCGCTCATCCGCTCGCTCATCCGCTTGCTCGCTCCTCCGCTCGCTCATCCGCTCGCTCATCCGCTTGCTCGCTCCTCCGCTCGCTCATCCACTTGCTCACTTGTTCATCCACTTGCTTACTCACTCATCCATTTGCTCGCTTGCGTACTCGCTCGTCCTTTTGCTCGCTCTCGCCTCCCTTGCTCACTCATCCACTCGCTCGCTCCTCCGCTCCTCAGCCGCTGATTCGCTCGCTCATCGACTTGTTTATTCGCTTGCTTATACATTTGCTCCTCCTTGCTCACTCGCTCCTCCACTCGCTCCTCCACTCGCTCCATCATCCGCTTGCTCGCTCGCTCCTCATCTTACTCGCTCACTCATCCACTTGTTTACTAGCTCGCTCATCAACTTACTCGCTCGCTCTTTCGCTTACTCGCTCATCCGCTGGCTCACTCTCTCATCCGCTGGCTCGCTCATCTAATCGCCGCTCGCTCACTCGCTCACCCGCTCGCTCATCTCTCGCTCATCTAGCTCACTCGCTGGCGCTCCACCGCATCCTCACGTCCTCACCCCGAGCGGTCACTAGCTCACCTACGGTCCACCTCGCTCGCTCACCTCACTCGCTCACCTCACTAGCTCACCTCACTCGCTCACCTACGGTCCACCTCGCTCGCTCACCTCACTCGCTCACCGCACTCGCTCACCTCACTAGCTCACCTCACTCGCTCACCTACAGTCCACCACGCTCGCTCACCTTGCTCGCTCACCTCACTAGCTCACCGCACTCGCTCACCTCGCTCGTTCGCCTGCAAACCGACCTAACCATCGCCACGCTCACTCCCCGCTCGCCGCCGCCGCTCACCGTGTGTGCGTGCGGCCGTGTCGGCACGCAGGTGGGCAGGCACGGCCACTCGTCGGTGGAGGACGCGCGAGCCACCATGGAGCTGTACCGCCTCGTGGAGTCTCAGCTGGGAGCCACCGCCGCTCCCTGAGCCGCCACTTCGACGGCCCCCGTCATCGTCACGGCGACGGCCCCGTCGTCGTCACGGCGACGGCCCCGTCGTCGTCACGGCGACGGCCCCCGTCGTACCTCCCCCCACCTCCTCCCCCATCATGAGAGACCAGGAAGGAGAAGGGGGTGGAATGGAGTTGTGGTCGCGCTCCCTCTGCGTTAGCCCCCATTAGAAACCAACAACAACAACCACAACAACAACAACCACAAAAACAACAACCACAACAACCATGACAACCACCACAACAACCATGACAACCACCACAGCAACCACCACAACCACGATATCAACCACTACAACAGCGACGACAACAACAGCCACAACAACAACAGCCACCAGGCCAGCACGATGACGTGCCCCCCACGGCATCCTGGATGCCAATCCCTTTCCGCGCTCATCGCGGTTGTGGATCGGGGAGGTGGAACTCAAACTAATAAACATAATTTTACTTAAAAAACTAAAACTAAACTATCTTTATTTTACCAGGTAAGGGCCCCGCTCAGCTGCGACGTAGCTCAGACGCGACCCTGCCCATCACAAATGGTCGCTCAACTAATGTGGGCTCATCATCAAGTGAGATTTGATAGCAGCAGCAGCAGCCACATCCTGCGACCGCGTGAAGTTGGTTCTAAATGGGGAGGGAAACACCGGAGGAACCCGGAGAAAAGTCCACGCGACCACGGGGAGACGGCGAGAGAGACGCAAACTCCAAATATACAGCAGCAGCAGGCGTCAGGGTCGGGATCGAACTCACGACCTCCTGCACACCAGGTGAGGTAGTTAACATCTCCTAGCCACCGTGATGATGATGAGAGAGAGAAACGCAAACTCCAAATATACAGCAGGCGTCAGGGTCGGGATCGAGTCTCCGATCTCCTTTAGACCAGGCGAGGTAGTTAACTGTTTAACGAAAACTAAATTATTTTATTTTCCCAGGTAAGGTCCCACTGAGCTACGATTTAGCTCGTCCTTAGAAGCGACCTGGCAATCACAAATGATCGCTCAACGAAGTTGGCTTATCACCATCATCACCACCATCACCATCGTCAACATCGTCACCATCGTCAACATCGTCACCACCACCACCACCATCATCACCATCACCACCACCATCATCACCATCACCACCATCATCAACCACCATCATCACCATCACCATCACCACTATCATCACCATTATCATCACCATCATCACACCATCATCATCATCATCACCACCATCATCATCACCATCGTCACCATCATCACCATCATCACCACCACCATCATCACCATCGTCACCATCATCACCACCATCGTCATCACCATCACCACCATCACCATCATCATGCTGAAATGTATAGCAGCAGCCAAATAATCCTAAACGCGTATTTTCTAAATTGGTGGTCGCCATCCAAATTTGATGATTCTTAGAATTGTTGGGTCAGGACGTTATTCACAATCTTGGCCACTGCCTGATTATGCTGCTTGTAACTACCAGCGATAATTCGGACTAGCCACGTGTCCAGTGTGTGTGTGGATCGCTGTCCGACATACTGAAGGGCAGTCGTACATTGGCACGGATGATCATCGCGCTCCAACTTTATCCGTTGGCTGTGTCGGGCGGTGGAGGGTGTATGACAACACGTTTTGCTCACGCGAGTAATATTTTAAAATGAAATGTTTTATTTTACAAAAAGTCATTTATTCTTTCAACTCCCCGAGTAAATGTAACGCGCAGACTCGCGCGGCGTGGACATTTTAGTAGCAGACAAATTGCTCTGAACGCACGACGTTGATTTTAAATGTGGAGGGGACAAAACCGGAGGAAACCCGTTGGAAAAANTCCACGCGGCCACCACAGAGAGAGAGAGAAAGAGAGTCATCACAAACTCGAACATTGTTAAGAGGCATTGCCAGGAGTCGGAATCAAACCCACAAGTGACCTCCTGTATTTAATTCTAGATTTGAAGCTTTCGTGACTGCAAGGATTTATATTCTTAGGTTTTTTCGGTAAAGTCACGTAGGTAAAAATTTAAATTAATAAAAGTAAATAAAATAAATATTTTTCTTTTATTCATTAATTTTTTTACCTACGTGACTTACCGAAAAAACCTAAGAATACGACCTCCTGTATGCCAGGCGAGGTCGGTAACATCTCCTAGCCACCGTGGCGCCCTCACGGGGACCGCACGCTCGCTTGCTCCGCTGCCGCCAGGCCCGCTCGCTCCGTGTCGCGATCACGGCCGCGTTACTTCTGGCTTCGTGAGTCTGGGGCGTACCTGTGTGTGTGTGTGTGTTGAACTGCTCTTGGATGNACTCGTTCTCGGAGGTGCGGGTGGCGGAGGGTTTTTGGCTTTCCGACCAGCGCAGCCTCGCCCCAAGTCGTTTTTATCGCGAGCGTGGAGACGGTTCGGCCCGTCGCGCGCACGTGTGCCACCTTGTGCCACCACCCTCCTCCGCTCTACCACCACCCTCCTGTACACCACCACCTGTACTACCACTCTCCTGTACCACCTGTACCACCACCCTCTACCACCACCCTCCACCACCTGTACCACCACTCTCCTGTACCACCTGTAACACCACTCTCCTCCACCACCACTCTCCTCCACCACCACCCTCCTGTACCACCTGTACCACCACTCTCCTCTACCACCACCCTCCTCCACCACCACCCTCCACCGCCACCTGTACCACCACCCTCCTGTACCACCACTCTCCTCTACCACCTGTACCACCACTCTCCTCCACCACCACCACCCTCCACCACCACCTGTACCACCACCCTCCACCACCACTTGTACCACCACCCTCCTCCACCACCTGTACCACCACTCCTGTACCACCACCCTCCTGTACCACCACCCTCTACCACCAAGGTGGTGGTGGTGGGGGTTGTGGTGGGGTGGGTGGGGGTTGTGGTGGGGGTGGGTGATGGGTGGTGAACTTGATGACCTCGTTCACCTCGATGACATCAATGACCTCGTTGACATCGATATGTCATCGAGGTTATCAGTGTCATTGATGACGTCGCTGCCATCGATGACCTCTGACCTCTTTGACCTTGTTGGCAGCGACGACCGATGACGCCATTGCAGGTGTCCTGGTGAACAAGGGGGGGGGGGGGGCGGTGTAGGTTCGGCCTCGTGATCTGGGCCCAGCCGCGTGAATCGTTTAATAACAATCTCGTGGTTAATACTCTTAGGCCTTTTCGGTAAAGTCACATGGGTAAAAAATGATAGAAATAAAATAAAAATCACGACGTTTCGGAGGCAACACAAGCTTCCGTCTTCAGGTGGAACCGTCACAGCACGATTGCTGTATCAAGTAAAGAGAGGACTTATATGCCTCCGAAACGTGATTTATTATTTTATTTCAATTTTTTTACCTACGTGACTTTACCGGAAAAACCTAAGAGTATGAATTCTTGCAGTCACAAAGCTTCCAATCTAGAATCTCATGTTTGCCTTTTTAAACGCGTCCGTTGAGCTCTGTCAGTAACGATAATTGTCGTAGATAAAATTTTATTCTTTAAATTTTACCAGTTGTAAGGCCCCAGGATGAGCCATGCAGCTTTTTTTTCAGAAGCGACCTGGCACATCGCAAATGAAGTGGCTCATCCTGTGGGACATTATAGCAGCCAAATTACTCCATGAACGCATGATGTTGATTCTGAATGTGGAGAAAAATCCACGCGACCACGGGGAGAGAGACACGCAAACTCCAAATATACAGCAGCAGGCGTCAGGGTCGCGATCGAACCCACGACCTCGTGTACACCAGGCGAGGCAGTCAACATCTCCTAGCCACCGTGATGATGAGAGAGAGAGACACGCAAACTCCAAATATACAGCAGCAGGCGTCAGGGTCGCGATGCAGTCAACATCTCCTCGCTACCACGGCGCCCTCTGGTTAGAGCCGCGCTATCGGGAGCGACCGCCGGCTTCATCATCCCGGCCAACAAAGACCCCTGTGAGGCCTGGAGCAGACGGACCAGGAGCCGCCTCGTGCGCCGGTGGAGTCCACCACTCGGCACGCGATAGTCGCCGACGACCGTCCAAAGCCATTTGGCAGTGACGTCCACTAAGACGGTTTACTGATGAAAAGGATGAATACGCAACGGCGCGTGAAGGTGCCTTCACGTCAAGCCGACGTCGAGTTTATCGCGACGGCCGGGAACGTTGTCGTTCTTCTTCCCGGGGTCCTGTTTTTCAAGGAGCTGCGATTTTGTTCGTCGTTTTGTTTTGTTTTTTTCTCGCTCAACGTGGACCCTGTCGGTGCTGCTAAGAACGTCGCCAATAATAAAACGACGCAGGCTCGACGCGGCTGCGGCGTCGGTCAGTCGCGATGCGCCCATCGGCGTCCGCTTCTCCTCGCGTTTGCGCAGCGCACGCGCGTGCACTAGCAGAGAACCGCTTTGCCTCGTGCCCTGGACCCGCGAACATGCAAAAACCCATCGTCGTCGGGGAAACACGCGCAGGCGAGAGGACGCGAGTCGTCGACTCGGGCGGGCGGGTTGAAACGCAAACTTACTAAGCTACAAACTTACAAACTGCAACTTACAAACTACAAACTTACTAACAAAGCTGTATCGGGTGTGGACCAATCAACTTCAAGGACAGTGCATACATTATCAGAGTTATGGTTTTTGTTTGCATTATGACTGCAGGTATTGTGGTCTATGCAAACATGACTCCTTGTAAATAAAAGGTGTCAGTTTTGTTGCCAGATAAAAGGGTAGAAAACCAATGATCATATTTTTACTGGCAAATGAGGTTCCAATGGTGACCCGGAGATTTATCAAGACAACATCCAAGATGGCGGCTTCTCGCTGGCCATGCCACAGGCACTCGACGTCTTATCCAGTGTCCAGGGAAATATGAACGAGTTCTTTCCCCCCCCCCCCATGATTCCAGGCTTATGAGACACCATGTATACAATGTACACGTCACGGCGTTCGCGCGTACAATGTACGATGTACGCGCGGAATCTACGACCGGGTTTCGAGTAAACCCGGTTTTTTCTAAAAATTTCACCACGGGTTAAAAACCACGCGCACACTGCAACGTTCATCTTCACGACACCGACAAAGATGCCCCACCCGAGATGTAGCCTTGACGGACTCTAGGGGGCAAGTGCCATTAGCGAGTGAGCACCCGGTGAAGGCCGACACGGTGACCACCGTGCCAGGCCGCCTTTGTCTTCCCAGCGCCATGACGTTTACTACACAACGCAGACAAGGTAATCGCCCTCGGTGGGTGTCCGTGTGCACCTCGAGCGGCAATCCACCGTTGGGTTGACGAACGCGTTAACCGCTGCACCCACCGCTCCCCGCGAACGCGCAACGTTCAGAGGAGGAGTGGGGGCAGCCAGAGCCCCCCATTCCCCGGCACTTTTTCCCAAGGGCGCGTCGCTGGCCTCCTCGCCCGTGGCTTCGCCCTTCGCGGGGATCATCGCAGACTCCTGGCAGCGCCGGCGGGCGAGACGTCTTCGTCTGCGGTGGGATAAAAACCACAACAAACACTACAGATGGTGGCACGGTGTGGGTGGAGTGGTGAGGATGGTGGCACGGTGTGGGTGGAGTGGGGGGTGGCACGGTGTGGGTGGAGTGGTGGGGGAGGGCATGGTGTGGGTGGGGGNAGGGCATGGTGTGGGTGGGGGGTGGCACGGTGTGGGTGGAGTGGTGGGGGGAGGGCATGGTGTGGGTGGGGGGGGGCACGGTGTGGGTGGAGTGGTGGGGGGTGGCACGGTGTGGGTGGAGTGGTGGGGAGGGTGGCACGGTGTGGGTGGAGTGGGGGGGTGGCACGGTGTGGTGGAGTGGGGGGGGGGCACGGTGTGGGTGGAGTGGTGGGGCGGGTGGCACGGTGTGGGTGGAGTGGTGGGGCGGGTGGCACGGTGTGGGTGGAGTGGGGGGGGTGCACGGTGTGGGTGGAGTGGTGGGGGGGTGGCACGGTGTGGGTGGAGTGGTGGAGGGTGGCACGGTGTGGGTGGAGTGGGGGGGGGCACGGTGTGGGTGGAGTGGTGGGGGGTGGCACGGTGTGGGTGGAGTGGTGGGGAGGGTGGCACGGTGTGGGTGGAGTGGTGGGGAGGGTGGCACGGTGTGGGTGGAGTGGTGGGAGGGGGCACGGTGTGGGTGGAGTGGTGGGGGGTGACACGGTGTGGGTGGAGTAGTGGGGATGGTGGCACGGTGTGGGTGGAGTGGTGGGAGGGGTGGCACGGTGTGGGTGGAGTGGTGGGGAGGTGGCACGGTGTGGGTGGAGTGGTGGGGNAGGTGGCACGGTGTGGGTGGAGTGGTGGGAGGTGGCACGGTGTGGGTGGAGTGGTGGGGAGGTGGCACGGTGTGGGTGGAGTGGTGGGGGGGTGGCACGGTGTGGTGGAGTGGTGGGGGTGGCACGGTGTGGGTGGAGTGGTGGGGGGGGAGATGGTGGCACGGTGTGGGTGGAGTAGGGGGGGGTGTCACGGTGGGGGTGGAGTGGTGGGGGGGTGACACGGTGTGGGTGGAGTGGTGGGGATGGTGGCACGGTGTGGGTGGAGTGGTGGGGGGAAGGGGCACGGTGTGGGTGGAGTGGTTGGGGGGGGGTGTCACTGTGTGGGTGGAGTGGTGGGGGGGGAGATGGTGTCACTGTGTGGGTGGAGTGGTGGGGGGTGGAGTGGTGGAGATGGTGGCACGGAGAACTGGAGCGCGAGATGAGAGAGTCGAGCAAGAAGGGGCGACACCGTGCGGAGATTCATAATCCAGAAATGTGAAAAGTCGGCGGTGATTTCCAGGTAGCCGCCGATGGGAGCTGACCGCAGAGAGACGACATTGACGGGGTTAAATAGACGATACGGAGCAGATCCGAGCGCAGGAATTTTGAATTCGCTGCCGAGGAGCGAACGCACAAGAGGGGAGACGGAGCGGGAGGGAGTTTGCGACCGTCGATGCAAGTGAAGATGAGAGGGTGGACCAAGAACTCGGCCACGGCGACTGACACGAGGGGCTACGGGACTCTGCGAACGATGTTCAGAGCAGAGGTCGCAACCGGGTACCGATACCCGTACCCTACCCGATACCGGCTACCCGTACCCGGCCAGATACGGGTACCCGTATGCGACCCTGGTGTGGCCGGGTACGGGTAGGCCGTGAGTCACTGGTGAGTCACCGTTTGTCACTCATTTCGGGTAGGGTACGGGTAGGGTACGGGTACCCGTTTGCGACCCTGGTGCAGCGGGTACGGGTACGGGTAAGGAATCAAAACCCGTTTGCGACCTCTGGTTCAGAGGCGGGGAACGCCAGGAGCGAAGCGAGTGGCTGTAGGCGCACAACGGCAGCAAGAGAGCGAAGAGTCGGAAAGTGACACCAACATTTCGAGTGCAGGTCAGACTGGAGGGGGGGGGGGGNTCAAAGGGTGGGGAGGGAGGGAAGGAGGTGAGAAACTCCCCCTCAGCCAGTATATCTATACAAGGTCGGGTCTCTTGGGACTTCTCTTACTTGATACAGCGAGCGTGCTGTGACGGTTCCACCTGAAGACGGAGGCTTGTGTTGGCTCGATACGTCGCGATTTATAATTTTATTTCTATTAATTCTTCCATTATGTTTATAATTTATCGTTTATTATTTATTTATTTATTTCCCTACGTGACTTTACCGAAAAAACCCTAAGAGTAAGGAGGTGAGAGGCGGGATGGAGGGACTAGGAGACCGATCTCGACGCCGTTGCCAGCTGGCCTGGAGGGTTTTGACTAAAAGAAAGACGTAGAAGTAGTAGACGGAGCGGCTGGGCTGGCTGTGGTCGGTCAGCGACGAGCAGAGGTCGCAAACGGGTTTTGATTCCTTACCCCCGTACCCGGCCGCACCAGGGTCGCAAATGGGTACCCGTACCCGTACCCGGTCGGGTACCCGTACCCGACTGGGTGCGGCCGGGTACGGGTACCCGTTCCCTACCCGTACCCTACCCGAAATGAGTGACAAACGGTGACTCACCAGTGACTCACGGCCTACCGTACCCGTACCCGGCCGCACCCGGTCGGGTACGGGTAGCCGCGTATCGGGTAGGGTACGGGTATCGGGTAGGGTACGGGTATCGGGTAGGGTACGGGTATCGGGTAGGGTACGGGTAGGGTACGGGTATCGGGTAGGTACGGGTATCGGGTACCCGGTTGCGACCTCTGGCGACGAGACGCGAGTGTCTGCGAGTCCAAGGGCAGCAAGGAGGTTGAACGACAGGAAAGCGTCGCGTGTTCAAGTCGATGATGGGGGGGGGGGTCGCATCGCCACTCGCTCCGTGGATCGATTGGCAAGCGACTCGGCACGGGTGGTTAACCCACAAAATTGCGATTATGTTATCACGCGGTCTCGTTGGTGTTTGTTCATGATGGATCGGCTGAGCAGGAATCGATCACGATCTCGATGAATGATCCACGATGCCCGTGTGTGGGCGAACGACACATTGCCCTTTGGTCAAAAGCCACGGACGCTTTCATGTTACACGGGGGTGGCAAATCTCTGACGGGTGATTTCGTCGGGGGTCCGATTCTATCGCCCTCGCGACCAATATCACCGACAATAGAGGTTTTATTTGCTTGGGTTAGGGCGCGTAAATACGAATGTGTCGTCGTGTAAACGCCTCCGCCACCACCCGACACGCAGCCAACCGGCGAGGGGTTTGTCGCATAAACAAACGCGCGGCTAATGAGTCACGAGCTCGGCACTCACCGGGTGAGTGCTGGAGAGTTAAACCCACGGCGTCATTTACAATCACGTGACTTTAGCGAAAGAACCAAAGAATTTGAGTAGCGTGACGTTTCGCCGGTAATTGCAACAACCACCACCAGCATCATCAGGCGACAGCCAGCGCCCCCACCCCCTCCACCACCTGCCCCCCCCCCAACCTGCCCCCCCACCCCCTCCCCCACCTGCCCCCCCACAACCTGCCCCCCCCACCTTCCCCCCCCAACCTGCCCCCCCACCTGCCCCACCCCCCACAACCTGCCCCCTCCCCCACCTGCCCCCCCAACCTGCCCCCCCCTCCCCCACCTGCCCCCTTCAACCTGCCCCCCCTCCCCCACCTGCCCTCCCAACCCGCCCCCACCTTCCCCCCCTCACCTTCCCCCCCAACTTGCCCCCCCACCTCCCCCCCTCCACCATCCCCCACCCCCCTGCCCCTCCCACCTGCCCCCCCCCACCTGCACACACAGCAGAGGGCGACGCCGACGACCGCCAGCGCCAGCAGCGCCAGCGTAGCCACGGCGACGGTGGCTCCCGTGGACAGGCCGAGTCCCGCTGGGCCCTGCTTCTCCAGCGTCATGGTGTCACAGCGGAGGCCCTCGAACCCCGCCAGGCACCTGCGGGCGACAGCCGCCCCGCAGGGCACAAGGGCCGGGGGCCAGAAGGTTTGCCGATGGCGAGTCGAACTCAATCTGTGCTCCGCCAATCATCGTGGTGTTTTATAAACAGGGCGCTTGAACAACAATGCTAACATCTGCTTGGTTCTTTCGGTAAAGTCACGTAGAATGGAAATAATAAAATAAAACATAATAAAATTATTCTCACGACGTTTCGGCTACAACGCAAGCAGCCGTCTTCAGGTTGTAGCCGAAACGTCGTGAGAATTATATTATTATGTTTTATTTTATTATTTCCATTCTACGTGACTTTACCGAAAGAACCAAGAAGATGAATCCCTGCAGTCACGAAAGCTTTAAATCTAAACATAACCTGGGCGTGAGACTGAGTCGTAGACTTGGAGGCAACACATTTTATTTAACTCCATCACACGGGGTAACTTCCCCTTAACAGAATAACAACTGTGGTGGTGACCACCAGGCTGGCTACACTAGTTACCACGTGACTGCTACTCGTAATATCGGGTTTTTGGGTCAGATCGCGTTATTTATAAATGTGTCGTAACCCTCCACCACCCGACACGGCCAAACAGTAAAAAATGTGATAATTGTTTTTTTTTACCCTTCTATCTGGCAACAATACTGACACCTTTTTTTTTATAAGGAGTCATGTTTGCATACATTATCAGAATGATGTTTTTGTTTGCATTATGACTGCAGGTATTGTGGTCTATGCAAACATGATTCCTTGTAAAAAAAAAAGTGTCAGTTTTGTTGCCAGATAGAAGGGTAAAAAAAAATTATCAAAATTTTTTACTGGCAAATGAGGTTCCAATGGAGTAAAAAATGTGTCACGTTTTTCAATGAACAAAATAATTCACTTCTTTAGCCCACCGGTGTGTTGAAGAGAGAATCAACAGCATTTTAAAATGTGAGTAGTACGACGTTTCGCTGGTAATTACAATCAGCTTCATCGGGCAAGAATGGTGAGGCTCTCCTGTTGGTTCCGATCTTAAATAGAGCAGCAGCAGCAGGGTGACGTCATCATTTAATTCAACTGCTACTACGGACCGAGACCAACAGCTTGGGTCCAGGTCCACGTGCTGGACACTCGTTGAACGTAGAACGAAGACAAAGGTTTCTTCAGGGTCAACAACAACAGCGCCGGTCCCTCTGGGGACCCGGCTTCTATTCTCTGCGGCGTGGCCGGCTCTGCCCTTGGCCACGCCACCTTCCAGAATCCTCGGGAAGGATCTGGATCCCAACCACGTGACCACCCCTAGCCCCCTCCTGGGGCCCCTTTGTAGACTTAACTGGTCACGTGTCCGCTCGGCTCAACCAGAGTGCCATGGCCTTTAGTAACCTCATCCTTTGGCCGGCATCCACACACCCTGTCCTGTAGGGGCTGACACTGCACGCCAAGTGTGGTGCCATCCAGCGCTGTCACTCAGCGCTCACCGTGCCTCTCTAGGGCCGGTACTGCACCCACACCACGTGGTGTCCGCGATGTCGCTACACCGCTCACCGTGCCCGTCTAGGGCCGGTACTGCACGTGGACATCCCGCGATGTCACCACTTATATGGGACTATCGTTTTTAAAGGAAGAATAACGAATAATGCTACACTGTAACGTGATAACAAGTGTAAGTTAATAGCTTCAGAGAGTCAAAGAGTCTCCACTTGTTCGCCATGATTGTCAAAGTATGCCTGGAATCTTCTCCAGAGCCTGGAGGCACACTTATTGTGGTGTTGTTGCAAATTCTCAGAAGTGTTAAAAACATTTTTTTCCCAGCACCCTGTAAAGATTTGAAACGCGTGAAAAAAAACCAAGCACGTTGAAACCGAACCGTTGTTTTCCGATGGACATGCTCACTCTCTCCTCATTCTTTCGGAGAAGATGTCAACGCGCGTGACGTTTGAGTGGAGGACTGCGCATCTGGCAAACTGCCGCTACGGAAAGATCTACGGAGAGATCCACCGGGACGTGGCGGAGAGACGCCAGGCGGCACCCCGAGCAGCCGAGCGCGAGTTGGAAGCTTGCGGCTGGGCCGCGAGATCGAGACGACGCTCCCTACAGCAGCACCACCACCACCACCACCGCCACCACCGCCACCACCACCGCCACCGCCTCCACCGCCACCACCACCACCGCCACCACCACCACCGCCACCACCGCCACCGCCACCGCCTCGGCCACCGCCACCGCCACCACCACCGCCACCACCGCCACCGCCACCACCACCACCACCGCCACCACCACCGCCACCACCTCCACCGCCGCCACCACCACCACCGCCACCACCGCCACCACCGCCGGCACCGCCACGCAGACGTCTCGGATGAGCCCACCGCTGCCACCGCCGCCACCGCCACCTCGTCACCCCTCTAGCGCTACGACTCTGCCGAGGTGGGGCTGTGTGCGTGAGCGTCGCTCGCCGCTTCACCTTCACCTCCCTCGGGAGGTCGGCCACACACACTCAAGACCGTTCGCACGGTAAGTCACAACGACGACGACACACACACCCCACTCGCCCAGACAATCAACCATTCAGCGTCGTCATCATCATCATTGTCGTCATCATCGTCGTCGTCGTCATCATCGTCATCATTGTCGTCATCGTCATCATCGTCATCGTTGTCGTCGTTATCATCGTCATCATCGTCGTCATCATCATCCTCATCGTCGTCGTCATCGTCGTCTCTCCTGCCCAAAGGTCCTGTATAGAAACTGGCGCTTAATTCGAGAAATGCATTTGCTCGTGCGACGTGTCGCGACTCCGGTAAGCGCGGCTCGGCACGGGCGGCCAGTGGTGGCGATCTGGGCCCCACACTCGGCGGCAGTGGCCTCCCCTCGCCACGCTGCTCCACGTGCAGACGTTCCTCCTCCCCCCACCCCCCTCCTCTTCCCCCCTCCCCCCTCCTCCACCCTTCACCCTCCTCCTTACTTTCTCGTTCCCCCTTCCCCCTCCCCCTCCTTCCTTCTCCCCCTGCCCCCTCCTCCCCCTCCCCCTTCCTCCTCCTCCCCCTCCTCTTCCTTCCCTCCCCCCTTCCTCCTCCCCCTGCCCCCCTCCCCCCTGCTCCCCCCCCCCGCTGCGGTGGGGGCTCACCTGCAGTGCACGTGCCCCTCCACGCTGAAGCACGCGCCCTGCACGCAGAAGTAATCGCCCGTCGCGTCGCAGCGCTCTGCACACGGAGACGGGGGGGGGTACGGTGACCACGGTAACGAGACAGAGGGGTACGGTAACCATGGCAACGAGACTAAGGGTACGGTGACCACGGCAACGATACGAAAGGGGGTACGGTGACCACGGCAACGAGACTAAGGTTACGGTGACCACGGCAACGATACGAAAGGGGGTACGGTGACCATGGCAACCAAACTAAGGGTACGGTGACCACGGCAACGATACGAAAGGGGGTACGGTGACCACGGCATCGAGACTAAGGGTGCGGTGACCAAGGCAACCAGACTAAGGGTACGGTGACCATGGCAACGAGACTAAGGGTACGGTGACCACGGCAACGAGACCGAGGGGGTACGGTAACCATGGCAACGAGACCGAGGGGGTACGGTAACCACGGCAACGAGACGAGAGGGGGTACCCGTGGACTGTCACTCAGCAGAATCGCAAGAGACGGCGGAGGATTGGGGAGGGCTTCATCCAGCAGTGGACTGGCCATGGCTGACGATGTTCCCAGAGCGTGCGGAGGGGGAGCGGGGGGGGGGCTAGGGGAGGGGGGGCTAGGGAGGGGGGGTCAGGGCTGGGGGGCTAGGGGAGGGGGGGCTAGGGGAGGGGGGTCAGGGGTGGGGGGGGCTAGGGGAGGGGGGGCTAGGGGAGGGGGGTCAGGGCTGGGGGGGCTAGGGAGGGGGGCTAGGGAGGGGGGTCAGGGGTGGGGGGGGCTAGGGGAGGGGGGCTAGGGGAGGGGGGGTCAGGGCTGGGGGGGCTAGGGAGGGGGGCTAGGGAGGGGGGTCAGGGCTGGGGGGCTAGGGGAGGGGGGCTAGGGGAGGGGGGGTCAGGGGTGGGGGGGTAGGGGAGGGGGGGCTAGGGGAGGGGGGGCTAGGGGAGGGGGGGTCACTCACCCAGCTTCATGGTGAGGGAGCCGCGGGGATCCACTTGGCAGCGCCCGTTCTAGGGAACGAGACAGCGACAAAGACAAAGGTCCCCCGTGTAGCCTTACAGACTGTCGAGGGCAAGTGCTGTTAGCGAGTTGCAGCACCTGTGAAGGCCAGACATGGCCGGCTCGGCCTTCATCGGTGCTGGAAATGTCTCGCGGCGGGCGGATTTTCTCTACAAACGCGCGACTGTTGATTCCAAATGTGCACGAAACAAAGCGAAGGGGAGAAATGTCCACGCGACCACCACGGGGAGAGAGAGAGAGAGACGCAGACTCCAAATATACAGCAGCAGCAGGCGTCGTCAGGGTCAAGATGGAACCCACGGCCTCCTGCATCGCAGGCGAGGTAGTTAACATCTCCTAGCCACCGTAATGATGATGAGAGAGAGAGACACGCAAACTCCAAATATACAGCAGCAGGCATCAAGGTCAGGATAGAACCCACGGTCTCCTGTAGACCAGGTGAGGTAGTTAACGTCTCCCAGCCACCGTGTTGATGATACGAGAGAGAGAGAAACACTGCAAACTCCAAATATACAGCAGCAGGCGTCAGGCTCAGGATGGAACCCACGACCTCCTGCGTACCAGGCGAGGTAGTCAACATCTCCTAGCCACCGTGACTTCCCCACACATCTACTCCACCGCGTGCCACCAGCCCGTCGACTCTAATCGGCGTCCGTCAGCCACTGACAACTGCCTGGGTGGCCAGAGGCGGCGGTGGTGGGAGGTGAGTGGGAGGGCGTTTGAGAAACTCGCCCCCAATAAAAAAAAAGCATGATATTGAAAAATATTTAAGTAAAGCATTTACAAATATATAAATAATTAACTTGAATCCAAAAGCGAAAAATAAATCAACAACACCAACATCAGCAACAACACCAACAACAACACCAACAACAACACCAACAACAACACCAACATCAGCAACAACACC
>MU249723.1:0-87500 GCA_018977245.1 Lethenteron camtschaticum | reverse complement strand
ACCGCCACCATCACCCCACCACCGCCACCGCCACCCACCCCACCGCACTCTCTCCCCGCAGCGCTCCCCGTTCGACTCCCCGAGTCCCCACTCAGCTCGCCCGGGGAGAGGGGGGGGCCCCCCCCCCCATTTTCTCCGCGACGCAAAAACAAATTGCAGAGAGAAAAGGACACACAGACAAAGATCCCCCGTGTAGCCTTAACAGCTGTAGGGGCAAGTGCTGTGAGCAGCACCTATGAAGGCCGGCACGGCACACGAGCGGGTGGGTGGCCAGCACCACGCCCGTCCGATGCTTACGCACCGCAGCAGGTATTTATTCGAGGCCGAGTCGACCTAGGGGAGGCCCAGAACCGGTTCAAATAATCGTCACTTTTGGTTCTTGGTAGTGCAGCATAGCGCGCTAACCGGCCCCTGACCAAGCATCCGGCGTGCATCCACGATGTCGTGCGAACAGCGCGGTTGGGGTAATAATCACAAGCCCATGGGCTGCACAGACGTCTCGCAGCCTCCTACCGTTGTTATTGAGCTGCTCTGGCCCGAACCTTCCAATCGCTTCAGCCCAGGTGCCCAGCGTCGTGACCCACTCGGGCATTAAAGTCACCCAACAAGATGACTCTATCCAGAGGGGCCACTTGAGCTTGCACCTGTGACAGGGAGGTCATAGAAGGCATCTGACTCATCGGCCTTGTCTGCATCCCCCACTGATGTTCATCTTCGGTTGGGGCGTAAGCAATCACCACCACGACCACCACTTCTCGCCTGCTGTAGTTAGGGAGGCAAGCCCCACAGTAGCCTGGGACTTGCAGCTTCCCACACTTCACCGCCACGCTCCCACGCCCCCTTCATTATTTTGGTGAAACGAGCCACTCCCTGTGCTTTGGAAGTCTCCTGTCCCGAGTAGAGGACTGTCCACCCCTCGTCGTGACTATGAGGGGTGGACAGAGGAGTGGTCAGCCTCTCCTCCGCAGTGAGAGTTTGAACATTCCACGTAGCCACTCGCAGTGGCTTTCTGCCTTCTGTGCAGGAACCCCGAGGGCCACGCACGGGTTCAGCTTCCTGGCCCTGCCAAACGGGTTTGGCCACGAGACGCCATAAACGTCTCTACCCCGGGGCCTCGGCACAAGATTAGTTCAACATCTTTGTTAGTTGGTCGTGTGCTAGTTACATTGAAGGCGGAGGGGTTACCAGCCCGTCGCACCCAGCCAGAGTCCACGTTGTCCGCTGTGGTGGTGGCTCACAGCGCCACGAGTGGACAGCTGATTGGGATTGCCCCCCCCCNACCGTGGTTTTGCTCACAGCCGGCACCGGCGTTACCGTCCGGCACCGCCGACGAGGTAGGAGGTTGTTTATTTGCCAGACTACCGCTCCCCAACAACAACAACCGCCATTCACCACGGACTGGCGGTGATGGAGCCACGGCTCTTGTGCCAGGCTAGGTGCGCTTTAAGGCCAGGCGACGTGTCAAACGCTACCTGCTGGCAGGAGGTCACGGGACAGACCCAGGTGCCGTGGGTTGACTGACTGAGATGACTGGCAGATGCACCATCTGTACCTCCTACTGTGCAAACTTGCTGCGTTTTAGCCGCCCGGCGCTCCACAAACAAAGACAAAGATCCCCGTATAGCCTCAACAGCAAGTGCTGTTAAGCGAGCACCTGCTAATGCCGGCACGGCCCACGAGGGGTGGGTAGCCAGCACCACGCCCGACCGCCTTTGTCTCCTGAGTGGCGATGTTTATACACACCGCACCAGGTGCTCATTTCAGGCTGCGTCGACCTAGGGGAGGCCCAGGACCGTTAAATCCTGCTGGTAGTGACGGTGATCTGGTCAGACACGAGATCCCACACCTCCGATTGGCACGGTTGGCTGCGTCGGTGCGAGATAAGTTCAACATGTGTACGGGTGTAGCTTCATCATCATCATCAGCTTCATCATCATCAGCTTCATCATCATCATCATCAGCTTCATCATCATCAGCTTCATCATCATCATCATCAGCTTCATCATCATCATCAGCTTCATCATCATCAGCTTCATCATCACCATCAGCATCATCATCATCATCAGCTTCATCATCATCAGCTTCATCATCATCATCAGCTTCATCATCATCATCAGCTTCATCATCATCAGCTTCATCATCATCATCAGCTTCATCATCATCATCAGCTTCATCATCATCATCAGCTTCATCATCATCATCATCAGCTTCATCATCATCATCAGCTTCATCATCATCAGCTTCATCATCACCATCAGCATCATCATCATCATCAGCTTCATCATCATCAGCTTCATCATCATCATCAGCTTCATCATCATCATCAGCTTCATCATCATCAGCTTCATCATCATCATCAGCTTCATCATCATCATCAGCTTCATCATCATCATCAGCTTCATCATCATCATCAGCGTCATCATCATGCTCGTCCGCCCGTCTTGCCAGGCTGGGCGACAGCTGCTGCTGCTTCTTCAGCAGCAGCAGCGTGGAGGGACGGCCCTGAGACCACCTGAGACCACCTGAGACCACCTGAGACCACCTGAGTCCACCTGAGACCACCTGAGACCACCTGTGCCCTGAGACCACCTGAGACCACCTGAGACCACCTGAGTCCACCTGAGACCACCTGAGACCACCTGTGCCCTGAGACCACCTGAGACCACCAGAGACCACCTGAGACCACCTGAGACCACCTGAGTCCACCTGAGACCACCTGAGACCACCTGTGCCCTGAGACCACCTGAGACCACCTGTGCCCTGAGACCACCTGAGACCACCTGAGACCACCTGAGACCACCTGAGACCCACCTGATACCACCTGAGACCACCTGAGACCACCTGAGTCCCACCTGAGACCACCTGAGACCACCAGAGACCACCTGAGTCCACCTGAGACCACCTGTGCCCTGAGACCACCTGAGACCACCTGAGTCCACCTGAGACCACCTGTGCCCTGAGACCACCTGAGTCCACCTGAGACCACCTGTGCCCTGAGACCACCTGAGACCACCTGAGTCCCACCTGAGTCCACCTGAGACCACCTGAGACCACCTGAGACCACCTGAGTCCCACCTGAGACCACTTGTGCCCTGAGACCACCTGAGTCCCACCTGAGTCCCACCTGAGTCCCACCTGAGACCACCTGAGACCACCTGAGACCACCTGAGACCCACCTGAGACCACCTGAGTCCCACCTGAGTCCCACCTGAGACCACCTGAGACCACCTGAGACCACCTGAGACCACCTGAGACCACCTGAGTCCCACCTGAGTCCACCTGAGACCACCTGAGTCCCACCTGAGACCACCTGAGTTCACCTGAGACCACCTGAGACCACCTGAGACCACCTGAGTCCACCTGAGACCCACCTGAGACCACCTGAGACCACCTGAGACCCACCTGAGACCACCTGAGTCCCACCTGAGTCCACCTGAGACCACCTGAGACCACCTGAGACCACCTGAGACCCACCTGAGACCACCTGAGTCCCACCTGAGTCCCACCTGAGACCACCTGAGTCCCACCTGAGACCACCTGAGTTCACCTGAGACCACCTGAGACCCACCTGAGACCACCTGAGTCCACCTGAGACCACCTGAGACCACCTGAGACCACCTGAGACCCACCTGAGACCACCTGAGTCCCACCTGAGTCCCACCTGAGACCACCTGAGACCACCTGAGACCACCTGAGACCCACCTGAGACCACCTGAGTCCCACCTGAGTCCCACCTGAGACCACCTGAGTCCCACCTGAGACCACCTGAGTTCACCTGAGACCACCTGAGACCCACCTGAGACCACCTGAGTCCACCTGAGACCCACCTGAGACCACCTGAGTCCCACCTGAGACCACCTGAGACCACCTGAGACCCACCTGAGACCACCTGAGTCCACCTGAGACCACCTGAGACCACCTGAGTCCCACCTGAGACCACCTGAGTCCCACCTGAGACCACCTGAGTCCCACCTGTGCCCTGAGACCACCTGAGTCACGAGTCCACTCCACGCTCGCCGGAGAGAGTCTGTGAGGTGCTCGCAGCAATGCGGGCGCTGAGGCTGAAGCTGGAGGCACCCGAAGACAGCGGCTGCCACGGGACCTTCCTCCTCCTTCCCGGAGTTGCGCATCTCCTGCACCCAGCCTCCCCGGCGCTGTGACTCGGGCAAGCTGCTCAAGCTCGCAACCTGCAAGTACGTAGCCCTCAAGAGTGCCACAAAGACAGCGCTGTACGCGTGCTGTGTCAAGGCGGTCGATTTTCAAGACCTGGCCAACCTACCAGACACGATATGGAGAGAGAATGTTTCTCCCCTGATCGAGGCCACCCCCCAGTGGAAGCACGTGTACAAGCCCCCGTAGCCACACGATGCGGGACCTCCAGCGGAGGTTGGCACACTGGACGCTGCTTTCGGCCGGGTGGCTCAGCAGAATCGCCCCAGGGTCATCAGATTTGTGCGTTCTGCAGTGTGAAGGAAGATCTGGCCACCAGTACTTGGGGTGTCCACGGATTAACCCAATGTTCTGGCTTTTGAGGAAACTGGAAGTACCTTTTTACAAGAGCTGGTTCATATACGGGGTGCCTTACCTGGCAAATAAGCGTCACCATCTCGTAAACTTGGTCTGCGCCCAAGCAAAGATGGCAGTTTACAAGGCCCGAAAAAAGTGCTGCAAGGCGACACGACCAATGGCTGCTTGGTGGTGGCGATGTTGAGGGGCCTGCTCAAGGCGCGGCTCCGACTGGAGCACGCCTCGTACCACTCCTATGCCGGGGCGCGCGTATATTCCTTGAACTATTAACACTCCTTCCCTTTATTAATGCTACCCCTATCCCCTCCCTTTGATGCTGCTAATCCTGCATAATGCACGGGCATAATGACTTTAAACCCCTCGCCAAACCTCCTACGCATTTCACAAGTAGTGCTAATCGCATATCTGCATTTCCCATACATATGCTAAATTCCTCTTGATATGCAAATTATTTTGTCAAGGCGCTCTTCGCCCCTCCATCCCAGCAGCTTAAATAGTCGTTCCAAGCCTGGGGCTTGTCATTCAGACTCTGTCTTCTCGACAGACCTGTTCTCCACCTGAGGACGGCTACTTGCGTTGTGGCCGAAACGTCGTGAGAATTATTCTATTATGTTTTATTTTTATTATTTTATTATTTCCATTCTACGTGACTTTACCGAAAGAACCAAGAAGGTGGGGGGGGGGGGCTGTCAACCCTTCTGCACCAACACAAACGGCGCACTGACTTTTACGTTTTGACCGGTGAACTTCACGCGGGCGAGCGGGTTACAATTGTGATTGTGTTGCTCTACTCGATGTTGGTGATCCCGTATCGAGAACGGCTCCAGAGATATTGCTGCTGGCAGCAATGAAATTGGTTTTAAAAGTTAAGTCGACTGCTGCTGTTGCTGGAGCCGACTGAGCACGTGGTTAGATTTGAGATTGACGGGAGGAGGTGGAAGCCGGCATGCAAATCGCGAGGCTTTGACGGCACGGGGGAAAGTGGCACAAACCCGTCGGGACAGACAGGTTCGGTGGCCTTGTTGTTGTGGCCAAAGCCGAGAAGGAGGGAAGGCAACTCTCTCTCTCTGTCTCTCTTTCTGTGTCTCTCGCTGCCTCTGTCTTGCTGTCTCTCTCTCTCGCTGTCCCTCTGTCTCTCTATCTCTCTGTGTCTCTCGCTGCCTCTCTGTGTATCTCTCTGTCTCTCTATTTCTGTCTCTTTCTGTCTATGTCTTTCTCTCTGTGTCTCTCTGCCTCCAACTTCGCCTGTGCTCAGGCGAATATGGCGGCGTACAGAACGAGGAAAACGATGCTGGAAGGTGACACTGACGGCTGCTCTGTGCTTCCAGTGTGCAGGGGCCTGCTGGAGCACGCCATGTACCACACACATGCCGGTGATGTGCACGTCTTCCTCGAACGCTGGGGGGCCGGAAAAGCCCTCTCTGCACCAGCGTGGAGAGCACCCTCGTGGTGTTCACCTTCTGAAGCGCTCGCTCGTCGCCGTGGCGCGCGCGATGACCACCACCACAACCACGTGGCTTTTATTTTGTGTTGTGCGTGGCACATTTAGCACCACAGCGCGTGATTTTATAGTGTTTGTTATTTACAAGGCCCCACTGAGCTGCTCTATACAGGGTGCTTAAAAAATGTTAACACTTGTGTAGAGGAGAGAAATACGCGGTGCGCACAGTTAAGCAAGTCCAACTGAAGGTAAACAGGTGTGCGCGTTGCAGCATGAGGTTTGCACAGACAAACCACCATTAATTAGGGGGAAAGCGGGTGCAACCGAGGTCGAACAGGTGCACGCTGTGACCGGAGGTGTTGAAAGGGAGATGGGGGTGATTCATGGGCCAACAGGCCCCGGCCTGGCGGCAGCTTGAAAGACCACGTGAGGACTTGGAATGAGGGGGTATAAGGGAGTGTGCGTAAGCGGAGAGTTGTTGCCGGGACCAAGTGAAGACATCTCTAGCCGTCAACGGGACCTCAATCCCCACGCCGTCTCCGGGCGGTGTTGGCTGAACCCCCGCCCGGGACAGACGGGTGAGCGGGTCTGAGGGAGCGTAGGTGAGGGCAGCGGTGGAGATGCGAAGTTGCTGTGTGCAGAGTCCCTGTGTGTGGAGACGCTGTGTGTGGAGACGCTGTGCGTGGAGACGCTGTGTGTGGAGACGCTGTGTGCAGAGTCCCTGTGTGTGGAGACGCTGTGTGCAGAGTCCCTGTGTGTGGAGACGCTGTGTGCGGAGTCCCTGTGTGCGGAGACGCTGTGTGGGAGACGCTGAGTGCGGAGACGCTGTGAGACGCTGTGTGCGGAGACGCTGTGTGCGGAGACGCTGTGTGCGGAGACGCTGAGTGCGGAGACGCTGTGTGCGGAGACGCTGTGTGGGAGACGCTGTGTGCGGAGACGCTGTGTGCGGAGACGCTGTGTGGGAGACGCTGTGTGTGGAGATGCTGTGTGCGGAGACGCTGTGAGACGCTGTGTGCGAGACGCTGTGTGGGAGACGCTGTGTGCGGAGACGCTGAGAGACGCTGTGTGGAGACGCTGTGTGGGAGACGCTGTGTGCGGAGTCCCTGTGTGCGGAGACGCTGTGTGGGAGACGCTGTGTGCGGAGACGCTGTGTGCGGAGTCCCTGTGTGTGGAAACGCTGTGTGGGGAGACGCTGTGTGCGGAGACGCTGTGTGGGGAGACGCTGTGTGCGGAGACGCTGTGTGCGGAGTCCCTGTGTGTGGAAACGCTGTGTGGGGAGACGCTGTGTGCGGAGACGCTGTGTGTGGAGACGCTGTGTGCGGAGTCCCTGTGTGTGGAAACGCTGTGTGTGGAGACGCTGTGTGTGAGACGCTGTGTGCAGAGTCCCTGTGTGCGGAGACGCTGTGTGGGGAGACGCTGAGAGACGCTGTGAGACGCTGTGTGGGAGACGCTGTGTGCGGAGACGCTGTGTGTGGAGTCCCTGTGTGCGGAGACGCTGTGTGTGGAGACGCTGTGTGTGGAGTCCCTGTGTGTGGAGACGCTGTGTGTGGAGACGCTGTGTGCGGAGTCCCTGTGTGCGGAGACGCTGTGTGTGGAGACGCTGTGTGTGGAGTCCCTGTGTGTGGAGACGCTGTGTGTGGAGACGCTGTGTGCGGAGTCCCTGTGTGCGGAGACGCTGTGTGTGGAGACGCTGTGTGTGGAGTCCCTGTGTGTGAGACGCTGTGTGTGAGACGCTGTGTGGAGTCCCTGTGTGCGAGACGCTGTGTGTGGAGACGCTGTGTGTGGAGTCCCTGTGTGTGAGACGCTGTGTGTGGAGACGCTGTGTGTGGAGACGCTGTGTGTGGAGTCCCTGTGTGCGGAGACGCTGTGTGGGTCCGGAGACGCTGTGTGTGGAGACGCTGTGTGTGGAGCCGTGTGGGAGCGCTGTGTGTGGAGACGCTGTGTGCGGAGACGCTGTGTGCGGAGACGCTGTGTGTGGAGACGCTGAGTGCGGAGACGCTGTGTGTGGAGACGCTGTGTGCGGAGTCCCTGTGTGCGGAGTCCCTGTGTGCGGAGACGCTGTGTGCGGAGTCCCTGTGTGCGGAGACGCTGTGTGTGGAGACGCTGAGTGCGGAGACGCTGTGTGTGGAGACGCTGTGTGCGGAGTCCCTGTGTGCGGAGACGCTGTGTGTGGAGACGCTGTGTGTGNAGACGCTGTGTGTGAGACGCTGTGTGTGAGACGCTGAGTGCGGAGACGCTGTGAGACGCTGTGTGCGGAGACGCTGTGTGGAGACGCTGTGTGCGGAGACGCTGTGTGTGGAGACGCTGTGTGAGACGCTGAGAGACGCTGTGTGTGAAGACGCTGTGTGCGAGACGCTGTGTGCGAGACGCTGTGAGACGCTGAGTGTGAGACGCTGTGTGCGAGACGCTGAGTGGGAGACGCTGTGTGCGGAGACGCTGTGTGCGGAGACGCTGTGTGCGGAGACGCTGAGAGACGCTGTGTGTGAGACGCTGTGTGCGGAGACGCTGTGAGACGCTGTGTGTGAGACGCTGTGTGTGAGACGCTGAGTGCGGGAGACGCTGTGAGACGCTGTGTGTGGAGACGCTGAGAGACGCTGTGAGACGCTGTGTGCGGAGACGCTGTGTGCGGAGACGCTGTGTGTGGAGACGCTGAGAGACGCTGTGAGACGCTGAGAGACGCTGTGTGCGGAGACGCTGTGTGCGGAGACGCTGAGTGCGGAGACGCTGAGAGACGCTGTGTGCGGAGACGCTGTGTGCGGAGACGCTGTGTGCGGAGACGCTGAGTGCGGAGACACTGAGAGACGCTGTGTGTGGAGACGCTGTGTGGGGAGACGCTGTGTGTGAGACGCTGTGTGCGGAGACGCTGTGTGCGGAGACACTGAGTGCGGAGACGCTGTGTGTGAGATGCTGTGCGGGGAGACGCTGAGTGTGGAGACGCTGTGTGGGGAGACGCTGTGTGCGGAGACGCTGTGAGACGCTGTGTGGGAGACGCTGTGTGCGGAGACGCTGTGTGCGGAGACGCTGAGTGCGGAGACACTGAGTGCGGGAGACGCTGTGTGTGGAGACGCTGTGTGGGGAGACGCTGTGTGTGAGACGCTGTGTGCGAGACGCTGTGTGCGGAGACACTGAGTGCGGAGACCGCTGTGTGTGGAGACGCTGTGTGGGAGACGCTGTGTGCGGAGACGCTGTGTGCGAGACGCTGTGTGCGGAGTCCTGTGTGCGGAGACGCTGTGTGTGAGACGCTGTGTGGGGAGACGCTGTGTGTGGAGACGCTGTGTGGGNAGACGCTGTGTGCGGAGACGCTGTGAGACGCTGTGTGCGGAGTCCCTGTGTGTGGAGACGCTGTGTGCGGAGTCCCTGTGTGTGGAGACGCTGTGTGTGGAGACGCTGTGTGCGAGACGCTGTGTGCGGAGACACTGAGAGACGCTGTGTGTGAGACGCTGTGTGGGAGACGCTGAGTGTGGAGACGCTGTGAGACGCTGTGTGCGGAGACGCTGTGTGCGGAGACGCTGTGTGCGGAGTCCCTGTGTGTGGAGACGCTGTGTGCGGAGTCCCTGTGTGTGGAGACGCTGTGTGCAGACGCTGTGTGCGGAGACGCTGAGTGCGGAGTCCCTGTGTGTGGAGACGCTGTGTGTGGAGACGCTGTGTGTGAGACGCTGTGTGCGGAGTCCCTGTGTGCGGAGACGCTGTGTGTGGAGACGCTGTGTGTGGAGACGCTGTGTGCGGAGACGCTGTGTGCGGAGACGCTGAGTGCGGAGTCCCTGTGTGTGGAGACGCTGTGTGTGGAGACGCTGTGTGTGGAGACGCTGTGTGCGGAGTCCTGTGTGCGGAGTCCCTGTGTGTGGAGACGCTGTGTGTGAGACGCTGTGTGTGAGACGCTGAGTGCGAGACGCTGTGTGTGAGACGCTGTGTGTGAGACGCTGAGAGACGCTGTGAGACGCTGTGTGTGAGACGCTGTGTGCGAGACGCTGTGTGGGAGACGCTGTGAGACGCTGTGAGACGCTGTGTGGGAGACGCTGAGTGGNAGACGCTGTGTGTGTGAGACGCTGTGTGCGGAGACGCTGTGAGACGCTGTGTGTGAGACGCTGTGTGTGAGACGCTGAGAGACGCTGTGAGACGCTGTGTGTGGAGACGCTGAGAGACGCTGTGAGACGCTGTGTGCGGAGACGCTGTGAGACGCTGTGTGTGNAGACGCTGTGTGCGGAGACGCTGTGTGCGGAGACGCTGAGAGACGCTGTGAGACGCTGTGTGGGAGACGCTGTGTGCGGAGACGCTGAGTGCGGAGACACTGAGAGACGCTGTGTGTGGGAGACGCTGTGAGACGCTGTGTGTGGAGACGCTGTGTGCGGAGACGCTGTGTGTGAGACGCTGTGTGGGAGACGCTGAGTGTGGAGACGCTGTGAGACGCTGTGTGCGGAGACGCTGTGTGCGAGACGCTGTGTGCGGAGACGCTGTGTGCGGAGTCCCTGTGTGTGGAGACGCTGTGTGTGAGACGCTGTGTGCGGAGACGCTGTGTGCGGAGACGCTGTGTGGGAGACGCTGTGTGGAGACGCTGTGTGGAGACGCTGTGTGGNAGACGCTGTGTGTGGAGACGCTGTGTGTGNAGATGCTGTGTGTGAGACGCTGTGTGTGGAGACGCTGAGTGCGAGACGCTGTGTGCGAGACGCTGTGTGGGAGACGCTGTGTGGGAGACGGTGTGTGCGGAGACGCTGTGTGCGGAGACGCTGTGTGCGGAGACGCTGTGTGCGGAGACGCTGAGTGTGGAGATGCTGAGTGCGGAGACGCTGTGTGCGNAGACGCTGTGTGGAGACGCTGTGTGTGAGACGCTGTGTGGGAGACGCTGTGTGCGGAGACGCTGTGTGTGAGTCGCTGTGTGGGNAGACGCTGTGTGCGGAGACGCTGTGAGACGCTGTGTGTGGAGACGCTGTGTGTGAGACGCTGTGTGTGGAGACGCTGTGTGTGAGACGCTGTGTGCGAGACGCTGAGTGGAGACGCTGTGTGTGGAGACGCTGTGTGTGGAGTCCCTGTGTGTGGAGTCCCTGTGTGTGGAGACGCTGTGTGTAGATGCTGAGTGCGAGACGCTGTGAGACGCTGTGTGGAGACGCTGTGTGTGGAGACGCTGTGTGCGGAGACGCTGTGTGTGGAGTCCCTGTGTGCGGAGACGCTGTGTGCGGAGACGTGTGTGTGAGACGCTGTGTGTGGAGTCGCTGTGTGTGAGACGCTGTGTGCGGAGACGCTGTGTGCGGAGACGCTGTGTGTGGAGACGCTGAGTGCAGGATAAGTGAGGCAGAATAGATAGGAGCGGGGAGAAGTTGAATATATGCGACCGTTCTGATAGTAATGAGACGATTGCTTGTGTTGCAAAGCACTCAAACGCCGCCCCACGGCCCTCACGCAACCCCTTCGACGCCGCCAACAGCCTAAAGGACGATGAAAGATCAGCTGACACGACTCACAAAATGAGCCATCGCACCCAAGACGCCACGCAATGGACACATCACCGTCGGTCAACGCACACACACAAGACAGCTAATCACTGGCGACATGAATGCAGTGGACCTCACTGTTCACTTCACTTGTCATTCGATCTTGTTGCGTTGCGTCTCACTGTTATCTGTGGCAACCGTAGCACGAACTCGTTCCCTCCGAAAGCGTGCAGGCTGCGTGACTGCGCTATTTGCTCTACGTGCTCAGCGCAATGGGGGAGGGGGACACCACGGGGATTGGACACGGTGGACGAGTGGGGGAGAGCAATTGGAGAAAGGGACAATGCGTGCCAGTGTATAGTGCTGCAGGGTGGACTTCTCGCAACTTCCAGGAAGGTCAATCTATCGGCCAATCACCGTGCTAATCGGAGGAAGCACAACAAAATAAACACAAAAAAGGTTCTAAAGATATGAGTGTGCAATCTAAACGATTTAAAAGTGCATAGCTCCAATGGCTTCCTCATATCGGAAGGAAGAGCGTTCCAGACGGCCGCAGAAGCGCATTGCATCATCATCAACTTCATTGTCAGTTTCGAGTGGGTGGAAATTCATCGAAAAATCAGTTTTTTTTTTATAAGAGAGCTCAGTGTTGTGAGATAAGAGTGGTGTAAGATAATTAAGGCAATTGTGCATATTGAGGAAATCAATCAAGACTCGGTCTCGTTACAGCCACGGCCGCCTTTTTGCGCGGCCCTGAATGGGTCTCAAACGGCGTGGCGCTGATGTCGGAAACTGCCAGAAGCTCGTTGCGACGAATGAAGGAGGGAAACCTCTCACTCGGAGGACGCCTTCACAGCCGCCCAGAGACCTCGCCGAGGCACAAATCAGACCGTGGCGTTGCAGCAGCGGTTTCTCATACGAACAACTTTCAAATCTAATCTTCATTGGGCAATTAACGTTGAAAGAATCATTATATGTACACGCTTTTTAAAACGCGACATAAAATTAATAGAAAAGTATTTTTTATTGGGAAAATCACATTCTTGGTTCTTTCGGTAAAGTCACGTAGATAGAAAATAAAAACAAAAAATAATAAAATAAAATTAAATTTGAATTCATACATTGAAAATAATAAAAGCAAAAAACCCACGACGTTTCGATTGCAACACAAGCGGTCTTCATCAAATGCTGCTGCTGTGTTGCGATCGAAACGTCGTGGGTTTTTTGCTTTTATTATTTTCAATTTATTAATTTTAATTTGCTTTAGTTTTATTGTTTATTTTATGTTATTGTCTCTCTACGTGACTTCACCGAAATAACCAAGAATATAAATTCCTGCAGTAACCAAAGTTTTAAGTGGAAAAAAATTTTCTCATCTGCAGCTGCTGGTGGGGCAGCGTCTCAATGCCCCTAGTGGACGAACCGCGCCTGGCAGCAGTAGAAGCAGCAGCAGCAGCAGCAGGGGTAGAAAAAGCAGCAGCAGCAGGGGTAGAAGCAGCAGCAGCGGTAGAAGCAGCAGCAGTAGCGACAGAAGCACAACGGGTTAGTGCTGTACTAGTATACTACACTATACACTACTATACACTACATTATACACTACTATACACTACACTATACACTACACACTACACTACACACTACACTATACACTACACACTACACTATACACTAGTATACACTACACTATACACTACACTATACACTACACTACACTATACACTACACCTATATACACTACACACTACACTACACACTAGTGCTGTACTAGTATACTACATTATACACTACACTACACACCACACTACACTATACACTACTATACACTACACTATACACTACACTATACACTACTATACACTACACTACACATTACACTATACACTACACTATACACTACACTACACACTACACTACACACTACTACACTACACTACACACTACACTACACACCACACTACACTACACACTACTACACTACTACACTACACTATACACTACACTATACACTACACTACACACTATACACTACAACACACTACACTATACACTACTACACACTAAACTATACTACACTACACACTACACTATACTACTACACACTACACTATACACACTATAACACTAACACTACACACACTACACTACTATACACACTACTACACACTCTACACACACTACANTACACTATACAACACTACACTATACACTACACTATACACTACACTACACACTACACTATACACTACACTATACACTACACTATACACTACTATACACTACACTATACACTACACTACACACTAGTGCTGTACTCGTGACGAATTGGCCACGTTCTGTTTACGTGACAACCCCTTTACGAGGTGTCCGTGTTGAGTGGCGGCGGGTTTAACGACACATTTATATATTTTACGCGATCTAACCCCAAAAAAGCCCTCGAATATGGAAAATATTGGCCGCGAAAGCCTCCTGCTACTCCTGCTTCAACTTGCATCATGCAGCAGCAGCAGCAGCAACAACAACAGCAGCAGCAACAGCAGCAACAGCAGCATCAGCAGCAGCAACAGCAACAGCAGCAGCAGTAGCAGCAGCAGCAACAACAGCAGCAGCAGCAACAACAGCAACAGCAGCATCAGCAGCAGCAACAGCAACAGCAGCATCAGCAACAGCAGCAGCAGCAGAAATGATCGCCACCACTGCGAGCAGGAGCCCCGTGCACTGGTGTCGCCCCGACACTCCGTGCCTCTGCCACGGCTTCCCAGCGGAGTCATGCAGCCGAGATCGACCCCGAGGTCACGTCGGGGACCCGTGTTTTTGGCCGGTATCAAAGTGTTAACAAAACACGAATAGGTTAAACCGCGTGTGGTTAATGCAGTATATTGACCCCGTGCAACAGGTATCGTCTATGATGGGGTTTGAACATCTTAGCATACGTAGTAATCATGAAAATGCTTACCCGAGCTCTCAATACTCTGATGGTGCGTTGTCTTTGAGTTGTGCGCCTTTTGGCGTCATCTGGTCCAACACCATTTGAGGCTTGGGCTCTAAGAAAAGCTGTCTCGGGTGTAGACCAATCAATTTCAAGGACAGTGCATACATTATCAGAGTTAAATTTCGATTTAAAGCTTTCGTGACTGCAGGGATTCATCTTCTTGGTTCTTTCGGTAAAGTCACGCAGAAGGGAAGTAATAAAATAATAAAAATAAAACAATAAAATAATTCTCACGACGTTTCGGCCACAACGCAAGCAGCGGTCCTCAAGTGAAGACCAGGTCTGTCGGGGAGACATCGTCTGAACGGCTGCTTGCGTTATGGCCGAAACGTCGTGAGAATTATTTATTATGTTTTATTTTCATTATTTTATTATTTTCCTTCTACGTGACTTTACCGAAAGAACCAAGAAGATTATCAGAGTTGCTTTTTTGTTTGCATTTTGACCGCAAGTGTTGTGGTCAATGCAAACATGATCCCTTGTAAAAAAAGCTATCAGTTTTGTTGCCAGATAAAAGGGTAAAAACCTATTACTATATGTTTCTCCTGGCAAAGGAGGTCTCATAATCTTAGCACACCTATTGTTTCACAGCCAGAAAGGGTAACAGCCCCGATGTATTATTGTCGCCAGCCACAGCTGCCAGAGAATTCAAACTCGCAGTGGCGCCAAGTGACCAGCAGGTGGCAGACCAGCTCCTGGGTCTCCGTGGCGTCCCGATGGGTCTCGATGTATCTCTACGTATCTCTGTGCATCTCTATGGGTCTCTATGTAACTATATGGGTCTCTATCTCTATGGGACTTTGTGTATCTTTGTATCTCTATGGGTGTCTATGCATCTTTATGGGTTCAATCTTAATTTTAGAACTTTCGTGACTGCAGGAATCATTATTTGGTTCTTTCGGTTAAGTCACGTCTAAAGATAAAATAATAAATTAAATTAAATAATAGCATACGACGTTTCGATTGCAACACAAGCAATCATCATCAGGTAAAATGAAATAGCGACATAAAATCCAACCAGAAAACTATAGACAGACATATTAGCAGACAGACATCACCAAGATACACAGAGAGAGCAACACAGGCAACAGAGAGAGGTGGTCGTCTCTGTGGGGTGGCCTTAAATAGACAGAGGGGGCGGAGGCAGAGAGAGGGAGGGGGGTTAGAGAAAAAATGAGCATATCAATGAGTGGACAACAAAACAAGGTGCTGCAAGTGCGATGACACGGCAAGCAAGCCTGAAAATCAGGAGGACACACTAAAATTAAATAACCTAGTAAAATATATGTTATTTAATTTTAGTGTGTCCTTCTCCTGATTTTCAGGCTTGCTTGCCGTGTCATCGCACTTGCAGCAACACGTTTGTTGTCCACTCATTGATATGCTAATTTTTTCTCTACCCCCTCCCTCTCTCTGCGTCCGCCCCCTCTGTCTATTTAAGGCCACCCCACAGAGACGACCACCTCTCTCTGTACCTGTGTTGCTCTCTCTGTGTATCTTGGTGATGTCTGTCTGCTGGTATGTCTGTCTATAGTTTTCTGGTTGGATTTTATGTCGCTATTTCATTTTACCTGATGATGATTGCTTGTGTTGCAATCGAAACGTCGTATGCTATTATTTAATTTAATTTATTATTTTATCTTTAGACGTGACTTAACCGAAAGAAACAAATAATAATCTTTATGGGTCTCTATGTATCTCCATGAGTCTCTATGTATCTCTATGGGTCTCTATGTATCTCTATGGGTCTCTGTGTATCTATATGGGTCTGTGTATCTCTACGAGTCTCTATGCATCTATGGGTCTCTATGTATCTCCATAGTTCTATGTATCTCTGTCTCTCTGTGTGTCTATGTATCTCCATGAGTCTCTATGTATCTATGGATCTCTGTATCTCTATGTAACTCTATGGCTCTCTATGTGTCTCTCTCTTTCTGTGTCTCTATGTGTCTCTCTGTATCTCTATGTATCTCTCTGTGTCTCTATGTATCTATGAGTCTCTATGGATCTCTCTGTGTCTCTATGGGTCTCTGTCTCTCTGTGTCTCTATGTGTCTCTCTGTGTCTGTCTCTGTGTCTCTATGTATCTCTATGTATCTCTATGGGTCTATGGGTCTCTATGTATCTCTATGTATCTCTATGGATCTCTATGTATCTCTATGGATCTCTCTGTGTCTCTCTGTGTCTATGTCTCTGTGTCTCTCTGTGTCTCTCTGGGTCTCTCTGTGTCTCTATGTATCTATGTCTCTATGGATCTCTCTGTGTCTCTCTGTGTCTCTATGGGTCTCTATGGGTCTCTGTGTTTCTGGGTCTCTCTGTGTCTCTATGGATCTATCTGTGTCTCTCTGTGTCTATGTCTCTATGTATCTCTATGGGTCTCTATGTGTCTCTACGTATCTCTCTGTGTCTATGTGTCTCTCGTATCTCTATATCTCTCTGTGTCTCTCTGTATCTCTATGGGTCTATGTCTCTATGAGTCTCTATGTATCTCTATGGGTCCCTATGTCTCTATGAGTCTATGTATCTCTATGGGTCTCTATGAGTCTATGAGTCTCTCTGTATCTCTATGGGTCTATGTCTCTATGTATCTCTATGGATCTCTCTGTGTCTCTCTGGGTCTCTATGGGTCTCTGTCTCTCNGTGTCTCTCTGTGTCTCTATGTGTCTCTCTCTGTGTCTCTATGTGTCTCTGTGTCTCTATGTGTCTCTCTGTGTCTCTATGTGTCTCTCTGTGTCTCTATGGGTCTCTCTGTGTCTTCTGTGTCTCTATGTGCTCTCTGTGTCTGTCTCTGTGTCTCTATGTATCTCTATGTATCTCTATGGGTCTATGTCTCTATGTATCTCTATGTATCTCTATGGATCTCTATGTATCTCTATGGATCTCTCTGTGTCTCTCTGTGTCTCTATGGGTCTCTGTGTCTCTCTGTGTCTCTCTGGGTCTCTCTGTGTCTCTATGTATCTCTATGTATCTCTATGGATCTCTGTCTCTCTGTGTCTCTATGGGTCTCTATGTGGCTCTGTGTCTCTCTGGGTCTCTGTCTCTATGGATCTATCTGTGTCTCTCTGTGTCTCTATGTATCTCTATGTATCTATGGTCTCTATGTGTCTCTACGTATCTCTGTGTCTCTATGTGTCTCTCTGTATCTATGTCTCTCTGTGTCTCTCTGTATCTCTATGGGTCTCTATGAGTCTCTATGAGTCTATGTCTCTATGGGTCTATGTATCTCTATGAGTCTCTATGTATCTCTATGGGTCTCTATGAGCTCTATGAGTCTCTCTGTATCTCTATGTCTCTATGATCTCAGATCTCTATGGATTCTCTGTGTCTCTCTGGTCTCTTGGGCTCTGTGTCTCTCNGTGTCTCTCTGTGTCTCTATGTGTCTCTCTGTGTCTCTATGTGTCTCTGTGTCTCTATGGGTCTCTGTGTCTCTCTGTGTCTCTATGTGTCTCTATGGGTCTCTGTGTCTCTATGGGCCTCTGTGTCTCTATGGGTCTCTACGTATCTCTATGGATCTCTCTGTGTCTCTATGGGTCTCTATGGGTCTCTGGGTCTCCATTCATGGAGTTGGTGCGCGCCTCGGCCTCGCGATGTTGCGATGCGCTAAGGAGTTGAGTTCATTACGTCCCAACATCAACAACAACATAAAACACAACAACATCAACAACAACATCAACAACAACATCAACAACATCAACAACAACATCAACAACAACATCATCATCAAAGACCTCCACACACAAGTTAGCTGCAAAAAAACCAACACGAAATAAACTTTTAATGTAAGGGCAGTGAACTCGCAGTAGTCGTCATGACGATGATGACAACACCAACAACATTATTATTGTTGTTGTTATTGTTGTTGTTGTTTCACTCGCAGTGAGGGAAAGACCACACACGCAGCTGAGGCGAGAGGCCACGGCGGGTTGCCATGGAGACGCGAGGCCCCAAGCGCCTCCACCCCTCCTCCCCCACTCCCCCTCCCCCTCCTCCTCCTCACGTGTCCCTCCCCCCTCTCCCCCCACCCCTCCCAACTTCTCCTCACCTCCTCCCCCACTCCCCCCTCCTCCCCCTCCTCCTCCCCACTCCCCACACCTCCCCCTCCTCCCCCTCCTCCCCCTCCTCCCCCACTCCCTCCCCCTCCCTCCCCCTCCACCCCCTCCCCCTCCTCCCCCTCCTCCCCTCCCTCCTCCCCCTCCTCCCCTCCCTCCTCCCCCCTCCTCCCCTCCTCCCCNTCCTCCCCTCCCCCTCCTCCCCCACTCCCTCCCCTCCCTCCCCCTCNTCCCCTCCTCCCCTCCCCCTCCTCCCCCACTCCCTCCCCCTCCCTCCCCTCCACCCCCTCCCCCTCCTCCCCCCTCCTCCCCTCCCTCCTCCCCCCCTCCTCCCCTCCCTCCTCCCCCCTCCTCCCCTCCTCCCCCCTCCTCCCCCTCCCTCCAAACTTTTCCTCAACTCCTCCCCTCTCCCCCNTCCTC
Source organism: Lethenteron camtschaticum (assembly GCA_018977245.1). Lineage (NCBI taxonomy): Eukaryota > Metazoa > Chordata > Hyperoartia > Petromyzontiformes > Petromyzontidae > Lethenteron > Lethenteron camtschaticum. The sequence continues at coordinate 68,649 of MU249723.1, read as the reverse complement.
CCCTCCCTCCTCCCCCCTCCTCCCTCTCCCCCTCCTCCCCCTCTCCCCTCCCCCTCCCTCTGCCTCCCCTGCGAGGCCTCTGCAGCTGAATAGTAAAGTGCAGCGGTCACGTGACTTTCGTGAACGCTAAACAAAGACGAAGATCCCCCGTGTAGCCTCGACAGACTGTTGAGGGCAAGTGCTGTTGTTAGCGAGCACCTATACAGGTCGGCAGGGCACACGAGGGAGGGGTGAGTGGGTGGGTGGCCAGCACCAGGCCCGGCCGCCTTCGTCTCCCCGCTGGCACCGCGTGCCGACAATTTCACATTCAGGCGGGGTCAAGCCACAGGTCTTCTTCAACACATCAGGAGCAGCAGCAGCAGCAGTAGTGGTGGAGCAGTATTGGTGGAGTAGCAGCAGTAGTAGTGGTGGTGGTGGTGCAGTATTGGTGGAGTAGCAGCAGTGGTGGTGGAGTAGCAGCAGTAGTAGTGGTGGTGGTGCAGTATTGGTGGAGTAGCAGCAGTAGTAGTGGTGGTGCAGTATTGGTGGAGTAGTAGTGGTGGTGGTGGAGTAGCAGCAGTAGTAGTAGTGGTGGTGCAGTATTGATGGAGTAGCAGCAGTAGTAGAGGTGGTGGAGCAGTATTGGTGGAGTAGCAGCAGTAGTAGTGGTGGTGGAGCAGTATTGGTGGAGTAGCAGCAGTAGTAGTGGTGGTGGAGCAGTATTGGTGGAGTAGCAGCAGTAGTAGTGGTGGAGTAGCAGCAGTAGTAGTGGTGGTGGAGCAGTATTGGTGGAGTAGCAGCAGTAGTAGTGGTGGAGTAGCAGCAGTAGTAGTGGTGGTGGAGCAGTATTGGTGGAGTAGCAGCAGTCTCATCATCACCGTAGCGGAGTCGCTTCAGCAGTTTTTAAATCCTTTATATTAAGTTCACTTGCGCGCTTACGACCGTGCAAATCTTTCGGTCGTTTTTAACCACTTCCCGTGATCCAATCGAGCTGACATTTTGCACACAGACTCGTTGTGCGTGACAAATTTTTTTCCATAACTTTACACTTTTTAGGAAAAAAAATTATATTTAATTACCAATTGCTTAATGGTGGCAGGCAATCATCTGACCGATAGGTGGCAGCCATCTCAAGCCAGAGGACGAGAGGACTCTAGCCGCCACGCATATAAAGGATTTATAGTGAAAAACTTTGTTTTTACGGGTTAATTTTTTTCTTGCTTTTTGTCCAGCATCATCTTTTTTTAATTCATTTTTTTAATTATAAATGTTCTACCTACGTGACTTTACCGAAAGAATCAAAGAATATCATCATCATCGCTGCGATGTCTCCTCCTCCGTGGAATGGCTCGGACGACGAAATCACCGGATCCACGACGGAACAATCTCTCCGTGGGGGCTTCGTGCTTGAACTTGAATCTCTCTGCCCTCCCTCCCTCCCATGTCCCCTCCACGTTGTGTTCCCCTCTCTCGAATGTCCCCTCGCCGTATCTTCCCCCCCCCCACCACGTCCTTCACCCCCTAACTGAACTAACGTGTCCCAAACGTCGCCTGCGCGCTCCACTCCGTCCCCGGCCCCATCCTCGTTCAGACGCCGTTCTCAAATCTCTCAAAAGCCAGCCCCGACTATCCCCTGCCGAGAGGCCTCTTCCCAACAATCGGAGACCTCCGGGTTCGTTTTCTAAAAGGCGTCACGCCGCACGTTGTCTCGGGGATCAGTCGTCGGTCATCGCATTTGGGCGTTTGTGGCTCGGGGCAGTGCGACGTCACGGTCTGTTCTGGATGACTCACAGTCCCACACCACGACTGCAGAGTTTGTAGTTTCAGTTGACCATTTGTGCCATCATCAGAGAGCCGTATTTGCCACGGCGTGTGCAGTGGCTTCATCGGGGATGACGGCGATGACGACGACGATGTTGCTGCTGATGGCAATGCAGAGCAGCAAACGACAATTTCATATTTCGATTTAAAGCTTTCGTGACTGCAGGGATTCATCTTCTGGGTTCTTTCGGTAAAGTCACGTAGAATGGAAATAATAAAATAATAAAAAATAAAACATTAAATAATTCTCACGACGTTTCGGCTACAACGCAAGCAGCCGTCTTCAGGTTCTTCACCTGAAGATGGCTGCTTGCGTTGTGGCCGAAACGTCGTGAGAATTATTTTATTATGTTAAGTTTTTTATTATTTTATTGCTTCCCTTCTACGTGACTTTACCGAAAGAACCAAGAAGATGAATCCCTGCAGTCACGAAAGCTTTAAATCGAAATTTAAACCATCATCAGCATCATCAGATAGAGCCCCATCCGCCACGGTTTGTGCGGTGGGGTGCGGCGTTTGTGTGGACCACGATGCTTTCGTTGGAAGGATCGTTTGACCATACTTCACCAAAAGCTGCTCAGCACGGGTTGATGAAGCAAGGGGTAAGGGTGACCCCCCCCTCCCCGGTTTCAGATATGACTCGCCACTGATGTTCGCCGTGCTTATTGAACTCCCACTGGTCCCACCACGCCAGTAACCTACAGCTACCATGTATGGTGAGTGACAATAGGGTTTACGCTTTCTGGCAATAAAACAAGAGTCGTGTTAAGATGTTCAAACGCCCAAATCGATGCGATGCACCTTTTTTGCAAGGCATCAAGTCTGCAATTAACCACACACACAAGAGAGAGAGTACTTGCGGTCGAACATGCAAACACAGGTGGCTCTGGTCGTCATATGAATATGAATCCTTGCAGTCACGAAAGCTTAAAATCTAGAACTATTCTTATTTGGTTCTTTCGGTAAAGTCACGTAGAGTAGAAACATAATAGTTCACGACGTTTCGATCGCAACACAAGCAATCGGGGTTGTCTCACCTGACGACGATTGCTTGCTTGTGTTGCGATCGAAACGTCGTAATATATAATTTTTCTACCCACGTGACTTTACCGAAAGAACCAAAGAGTTTGGATTCCTGCAGTCACGAAAGCTTCAAATCAAGACAATTCCTATATCAGACGCTGTCTCCCCGACAGACCTGTTCTTCACCTGAGGACGGCTGCTTGCGTTGTGGCCGAAACGTCGCGAGAATTATTTTATTATTTTATTATTTTATTATTTCCCTTCTACGTGACTTTACCGAAAGAACCAAGAAGATGAATCCCTGCAGTCACGAACGCTTAAAATCGAAATTCAATTCCTATTTTTCATCATTTTGAATGCTGCCAGAAAAACACGGCGCCCCAGTAGATTGCCCCACAGAGTCCGTTAGAGGCTGCACGGGGGGGGGGGTGACATTCTTGTGCCTGTGTGTGGCTTGCAGCAGTCTGTCACAGCCTACACAGGGGACCTTTGTCTTTGTGGGGGAGCGAGGCCTTGGGGTGCGGCAGTGGAGCGGTGAGCGCGCTGCGCTTGCGAACCCGGAGACCCGAGTTCGATTCGCGCTCACGGCCAAAATCAGTGGCGATTATCTGAACCGGTCCTGGGCCTCCCATAGGCTGACTCAGCATCAAATGAGTACCTGGTGTGTAAACATCGCCACTGGGGAGACAAAGGCGGCCGGGCGTGGTGCAGGCCCCATCCACCTCCTCGTGCGCCGTTCTGGCCTTCGTAGGTTGCTCGCTAACAGCACTTGCCCCGACAGTCTGTTGCAGGCTATACGGGGGTCTTTGTCTTTGTGGCAGAGTGAGGTCACCGAGACTCTCGGCTAAGCCAGAGTCGCGCAGGCATGCAGAGGGGTAGGGGGGGTAGGGGGAGGACGGGGGGGGTCCCTGCTGCAAAGTTGAATTAACGTTGTTTTGGCAGCGCTGACAGCAGCAGCGGCAGCAGCGGCGGCAGGAGGTTGCCCGGCTGGCGGCGGGGAGGGTTTGAACAGGGAGGAGACGAGATCGATTAGGGAGGAGACGAGATCGATTAGGGAGCACGTGTGGTGTTGCAAGGGTGGAGTTGCACGACCCGGCTGGGGCTGTGTGGAAGGGGACGGGATGGCTAGGAGATGTTGACTCCCTCGCCTGGTGTACAGGAGGCCGTGGGTTCGATCCCGACCCTGACACCTGCTGCTGTATATTTGGAGTTTGCGTGTCTCTCTCTCATCATCATCATCACGGTGGCTAGGGATGTTAACTACCTCGCCTGCTACACAGGAGGTCGTGGGTTCGATCCCGACCCTGACACCTGCTGCTGTATATTTGGAGTTTGCGTGTCTCTCTCTCATCATCATCATCATCACGGTGGCTAGGAGATGTTGACTTCCTCGCCTGCTACACAGGAGGTCGTGGGTTCGATCCCGACCCTGATACCTGCTGCTGTATATTTGGAGTTTGCGTGTCTCTCTCTCCGTGGTCGCGTGGAATGTTCTTCGGTTTTTTCCCTCCACATTTCTAATCACTAACGTCACCCGTTTAGAGTTATTTGGCTGCCGCTGTAAATGTCCACACGACGATGATGATGATGCTAAGGCCAGTTCGTTGAGCTGCTGTCGTTTGCGATGGCCACGTCGCTTCTGAACAAGAGCTACACAGCTCAGTGGGCCTTTACCTGCCAAATTAAAACATCATATAGTCGTAAAATGTGTGGCCAGGTGGCTTCTCAAAAATAATTAATACCTCAGTGGGCTTCACCTGGAAAGATAAAATGTTGTTATTTAATTTGTGTATTTTAGAATGTTCCCTCAAATACCGGGCGCTTCAAAAACATGTTAACACTTACATGGACAATCGTTTTTAACGGAAACAGAATGGATAATGATGCACCGTGCCGTGATAGCAAATGTCACGTTAACAGCTTCAGAAAGTCAGAGGGTCTCCACTCGTTCGCCATCGTTGTCAACGCGTGACCTGTAATCTCCTCCAGGTGGTCTCCAGAGCCCGGGCGCACATTCCTCGTGGTGTTGTTGCAAATTCTCAGAAGTGTTCAACATTCTTTTTTTGAAGCACCCTGCACATTCACCGTCGCGTCTTATGCCCCAATTCGGCGTTGTGAAAACTGCGCGTGGCCTCTACAGGAGAACAGGTTGTGTGGAGGGCGCGGCGCTGGTAGCGGGAGAGAAGCGGCTGAATGGAACCAGGGGCGACCTCCACCGCTAAGAGACTCAAGAGGCAGTGACGAGGGCGCAGATGGTGGCCAGGCCGACTCGCAGAGCCCACCCTGCCCCCCTCCTTGTGTTGAGAGAGGCGGCGGGGGTGATGGCTTGGAGTGGCACATGGGGCAGAGCATACAAGGTGGCCGCCGCGGTGGCCAGGCGATGTTAACTCCCTCGCCGGTACACAGGACTGACAGGAGGTCGTGCGTTCGATCCCGGCTCTTGACGCCTGCTGCTGCTGCTGTATGTTTGGAGTGTGCGGTGTCTCTCTCTCTCTGTGTCTGTGGTCGCGAGGATTGTTCTCCAGATCCTGCGGGTTTTCCCCTCCACGTTTAGAACGAACGTCACGCGCTTAGAGTGTTTGGCTGCTGCTAGAAATGTCGACACGATGATGATGATGATCAGTCCCACTTCGATGAGGCTCTCATTGATGTGATGGCCTGGTCGCTTCTGAAAAAAGAGTTGGATCAGTGAGGCCGAAGCGAGGAAAATAAGAAAGTTTAGTTTCGTCGTTTATCCGTTGAGTAATACACATCGCATAATTGGCGCGTTTGCTCTTCCTCCGAATACAAATGTTCTGACTGGGAAAATAATATTTACAACATAATATTTACACAAAGGAAGCCGGGGAAATGCGGCGAGTTGAGTTAAGAGTAACAACGCGACCACTTGGACGCAGCCGGGAGGAGTACCCAGTGCAAAACAGACGAGTTTTTATTATTATTACTACACGCTTTTACTGGTAGGAACCTCCTGGTTACACCAGCCCACAGGGGATTATTGTGTCCGTCCGTCTGTCGGACAGGGAGGGGCGGGTGGGGAGGGGAGGGGCTGGGTGGGGAGGGTGGGGCTGGGTGGGGAGTGGAGGGTGGGAGGGGCTGGGTGGGAGGGTGGGGCTGGGTGGGGGGTGGTAGGGGTGGGCTGGGTGGTGGAGGGGAGGGTGGGGAGGGTGGGGAGGGCTGGGTGGGTGGGTGGGGAGAGTGGGGAGGGTGGGTGGGGAGGTGGGGAGGGGCTGGTTGGGGAGGGTGGGGCTGGGTGGGGAGGGAGGGGCTGGTGGGGAGGGAGGGGCTGGGTGGGTAGGGGGTGGGAGGGGTGGGGCTGGGCAGGGAGGGGCTGGTCACCCCGTGGTGCCCTTATAAAACTCAACGTTTAACCAACTCACGCCGGCTTGTGCCCGCCCTCACAGTCGGCAATATTTGCGGAATACACCACGCCGCCGTTGACCCTGCAGGCCATTGACCGAGCAGCCCAACGTTCCTACCAGCAGCTCCCTCCGCAGGAATGTGTCATTTAACTCACTGTCTGTTGTTGTATCCTCAAATATTGTAACTCAATTTTAACCCACTTCCCAATGTGGTATCGACTGCAAACTTGGTATACTTATGTCATACTGATGACAATATTATATTCTATCATTAAAATAAATGTTTTTTTACATTCTTCTTTATATGTTATGTTTCGGCTTGGTGCGGCCGGGTACGAGTAAGGAATCAAAACCTGTTTGCGACCTCTGATCAGAGGTTAGGTCGCGTGAAATCTCAATGTGGTGTCGTTAACCCCACCACCACCACGACCACCACCACGACCACCACCACGACGCACAGCCAATTAGTGATGGGGTTGTCGCGTTAACAAGACGTGGCCAAGTCGTGATCAGTTCAGCACTCAGCACTCACCCGTTGTTGTTTGGGAGCGTAAACCCACCGCAGCATTTACCATCGATTCCTTTGGCGTCTGAACGCCTTAACTCTTTCATACATTTACACAATTTCGTTTGCTCTCCTACTTTGGCTCTTTCGGTAAAGTCACGTCGAAAGAAAAATGAAATAACAAAGTTTTAGTTTTGGAGAGACGAAGACGGCTGCTGCCTGAGTCATCGCGTCTCTCTCTCTCGTTGCAGCCAAAGTTCACAGAGGCGGGAGCAAAACAAAGACGTTTAATTCTCACGGTCGGAGCGAAACGAACGTCGGAAGAACGGTAGCTAGAGATTCATTTAAATAAGAACGACGATCCGGAACGGGTTAAAGGGATTACAATGGGGGGGGAGGGGGGGGTACAGACTCGGTACGGAACAATCGCTCCCTCCCGCTCGCCCGACCCACCGACCAATCCGGTGGCGGCACGGCCCAGAGCGGTGCGGAGCGCAGCGGCCGCCCTGGTTAATACTGCGGTGAGCGCCACGAAGCTTCACAGTGGTCGAGGTTTCGCTCGCCGGTCGTGTTGAGAGTCATCAGCATCACTGCACAGCCCTTTGTTGTCCGTCCACTGCCAGGACGAAGCCGCCCTCAGCAAGGCGCGACGTGTTACTTGGCCACGGTGAGGGTGGGGGTGGTGTTTTACCAAACTTCACCACGCGAGGTCGGCCAAGTGGGGATATCGCTCGCCCGCTCACTCGCCCCCGACGGGAATCAAACTCGCCCCCTGGGCAGTCACGTGACGCCACCGGGTCACGTGACGCCACCGATTCCACTCCGACACGGAACGCGACCGGGACGAACCGCGACGGTCCCGGGCCGCGTGCGCTTGGCCCTGACCACGTTCTTGGCCCTGGCAGACGAAACACAAACGACAACCTCCGACGCAGAAAGGCTTCAACATGCGCGCCAAACTAAACGTTCAGACGGCGGACGCATTTTAAACACGCGCTCGCAAAAGGCTACCTTTGTTTACGCACGCGCGTTACACGCGTTACACGTTACAAAGCGTCGTTGGGTGTCTGTTTGAAGGCGCGCAGGCGCGAGAGACGTTGGGACGGTCGCAGCCGCTCTGTCATCCGGGTGGTGGCGGCGGCGGCGAGCGTTCTCTGCCGGGGTGGGGTACCCGCGGGAATCGAGCGTTGCTCCCTCGCACGCTGCTCCAAATCGGCTTGGCTCAGGCTCGGTCTGTAAAATGGAAATCCTTGAGCGGGGAGAGGGGGGGTGGCTGGGACCGTGCTCAAGATCCGGCTGTCATGTTGGGTCTGGCTTTGAGCCGGAACCGAGCTAGAACCGAGCCAGAACCGTGCCAAAACCGAGCCGGAACCGTGCCAAAACTAGCCGGAACCGAGCCAAAACCGTGCCAAAACCGAGTCGGAACAGAGCCAAAACCGAGCCAGAACCGTGCCAAAACGAGCCAAACCGAGCCGAACCGAGTCAAGACCAAACCGGAACCGAGCCGGAACTTAGCGACGACTAAGAGCACGGGGCCTGAGCCGCGTCATTCTCCGGCCAACCCGTCACGAGAGGTGGAGATGATGGAGCGGCGTCAGCGCCGCTGGTTTGTGTGACCTGCGGCGTGCGCCGCCGCTTTACCGCCCCCACGGCCGCCATAAACAAAAATGGCCGCCTAACGCCGAGCGGGAAACGTCCGTTAATATATTATTATTATTAATTTCTTTAAGAAACGCGGCGAAGGTGCCTACCCGCTAATCTGCATACAAAGTTATTTTTTATCGTTTATATAAGACGAGTTAGTACTTGTTATTTAAAATGGAACTCTCTTCATTACAAAACACAAGGCGAGACGAAACTCTGGCGTCCAAAACGCGAAAAAAAATTGGCACCGCTGGGAAATCCCTCCCCCGGGCATCATCTCGATCTGCCGGAACGCGACGCGAGCTTGCAACCGATTGATCGATCGATCAACCGACTAACCAGCCGATCGACCGATTGACTGACCAACCGTTTGACCAACCATCAACTGACCAACCAATCGACGGACCGATCGATCAATCGATCCGGCCGGCGCTGCCGAGCCGCTGCCGACGCCAGGTTACGGTGCGTGGCGGCTCCAAGTTTTTTCGTTTTTCCCACGACTAATTGGCTGTGTCGGGTGGTGGCGGGTTTAACGACACATTTCACATTTACGTGGTGACCCAACCCAAAGAAACCCCTGTTATGGATGCACCTGTGGTCTTCACTCATTCTCAGAGGTGGTGGGGGGAGGGGCACTTTGGCCGATAAGACATCAATCACACATTTGAAACCATCGTGGGTTTGTGACAACAGCAGCACGACTAAGACGATGGTACTGGGGTGTTGTCTCTCTCTGTGTTGTCAGGGGGCCGCACGAGAGGCCACAGGGACCGCCAGAGGCCTTGCAGTGACCGGCAGCGCCAGCCACGACTGCTGCGGACACGTCACGGGACCTCCTGCGGACACGCGCGCACTCTGAACCGCAACGCCACGCTCCCTTCGACCCGATCAGACTGAAGGCGACATGAGCAGCGCCTCCTCCCTCCCCCTATCACATGAAGCACACGACGGCCACAACCGCCAATAAGTGGCGGTGACATCACCACGCCGCTTGTGCCAGGCTAGGTGCATGTTGAGACCACGTGAAATCTCGAACGCCCGCAGGCACCCAGGTGCCACGTGTCGAATGACTGAGATGAGTGGCTGATGCACCACCTGTGCCCCCTACTGTGCCAACTTGCTGTGTTTTAGCCATCCGGCGCTCCACTCGTTGTTGTGAGCATCACTCCTCCACTCTCCGTTGTTGTTGGAGGGCGACTGCCTCCAACTGCCCAGTAGCAGAGTCCTTCATGAGCCTTCTCCACAGAGGCCGATCTTGACACCGCTGGTACTAGTCATCGGTAAGTCCACTCAGCTCCACATCCTCCTGTACCACATCACTCCATCTCTTCTCTAGCCCGTGCCGCGCCCGTTTAGCCCCTTCTATCCGGCCAAACAAAAGCATCTTCTTGGTTCTTTCGGTAAAGTCACGTAGAAGGGAAGTAATAAGAAAACCAGGTCTGTCGAGGCGACAGCGTCTGACGCTGTCTTCTCGACAGACCTGGTTTTCACCTGAGGACGGCTGCTTGCGTTGTGGCCGAAACGTCGTGAGAATTATTTTATTATGTTTTATTTTTATTATTTTATTACTTCCCTTCTACGTGACTTTACCGAAAGAACCAAGAAGATGAATCCCTGCAGTCACGAAAGCTTTAAATCGAAACAAAAGCATGTGGTGGCTGGGCATGCTGGCTACGTGACCCAGCCAACACAGCCTTGCCTGCCAGAGGAGCTCACAGACACGGTAGCTTCAGACCAGGTAGCTTCCACACAGCGTTACGCAACTGATGAAAAGATATTGCCGCTCGACTGATTCGGAGTGAGGCCTCCGCTGTCAAACCGGAACCAGTCATGAGCACACTGCCCAGGTATGGGAAACTCTCCACTCTCTCCACAACACCAATTGGGAGTTGTGGGGGTGGAGTGTCAAAATACCCAGGCAGGTGCTTAGTTTTGGTGGGGCTGCTCCAGGTTCAGCAGTAGCGCCTCCACCTCCTCCTCTGAGCAGCAATTACCAGATCGGCATACGTTACATTGTTGACCAATAGAGAGCCATCCCTTGACTGCACCCGGGCATCGATCAGCCTTCCATTGTATCTGTACCAGATTGAAATTCCTCCAGTGCAGCCATCAAAGGCTTCACGAACTACGTGGTCGAAATAGATGTTAAATAATGTGGGTGCCAAAGGACATCTCTGTCGCACCCCAAGGTGTACAGGGAATGGCTCTGACTCCCGGCCGCGTAGTTTTACCCGGGCCCGCTCACCATCATGATCGTGACAGAGGGTCAGGGACTCCGAAAGCACGAAGAACCCAGAGCCCAGGCCTACTGATGGTATCATAGGCCTTGACCAGGTCAATAAAGCAGAGATGTAGGTTTTGTTGGAATTCCCTACACCTCTGCTGCAATGGACAGACAGAAAATATGGCATCTGTGCAGGGCCGCCCTTTCCTGAAACCACATTGGGGCTCCACAAGCCTCTCCTCAGCGTGCCTGCAAGGCGATGTTGAAAAATCTTTGCTAGGATCTTTCCCGGCACACTGAGGAATGAGATGCCCCTGTAGTTGTTACAGTCTGTGCGGTCCCCCTTCTTAAAGAGGGGGACCACCAGGGCATCCTTCCAATCCTGCGGAACCCGTCCAGTGGTCCAGACTGTTGTTATGATGTCATGTAGGGCAGTCTGTGCACAAACGCCACCCTCCCTCAGCATTTCGCTTGGGATATAATTTCGACCCGGTGCCTTTCCTAGTCTCAGACTCTGGATCGCCTTCAGTACTTCCTCAACAGATGGCACCTCAGCCAGCCACTCACAGGGGGTGACTACTTCCTCCAATATTTGAGGCACAGCAGCCTCACTCAGCAGGGTCATCTTCACTTGCCCCATCATGTTTTCCAGGCTGAGGGATTTCCCCTCCCCAAAGATCTCACAGAAATGCTCAGCAAATCTGTAAACCTGTTCCTGGGGGTCGGAGATTGGATCACCGTTATTTCCCTTAATGATGGTAATAGGTGTGGCGCTGCATGTTACTTTTTGAATGTTATTAAAGAGCGATTTGTGCTCGCGGGCCATTGAGGCAGACTCCATCTCCTCAGCAAGCCGCGACCACCACCCATCCTTGCAGCGCCTCACGGCTCTCCGAACCTCCGAGCGAAGGCTGCGGTAAACCTCCTCATTCTCTGACGTGGGATGCTGTAGCCGATGAGAGTGGGCCTGTCGCTTTTTCCCAGCCAGCCTGAACACCTCCTCTGTCAGCCAGGGTCTCTGGGGGGGTCTGGACCAGGGAAACTGTGGATCCTTGTGTCCGTGTGTCAGTGTGTGGCGAACGACACGAGTCGGGATGGACCCCGACCCTCTGCCACGCTCTCGTGCTAACGGGGGTCCCCGTGACCACACGCCGTATGGTCCCTACGATCCGCACGAACCCTACGATCCGTATGGTCCCTACAATCTGTATGGTCCCAATGATCCCGACAAGCCCTACGATCCGCATGATCCGTAAACGCAACGGTGGCCTGGCCCAGCACCTAACGGGCTCGCAGAGACATCACCCAGGCAATGCAACACAATGCACGCAACACAATGCACGCAACACAATGCACGCGACACAATGCACGCAACACAATACAGGAGGCTGGTGGTGGTGGTGCCGGCTCATCAGGGCGCGAGCCCAGCTCTGTGGAGGGAACACACCACCACCGCCGCTGCCCTGTCAGTCCCCAGCGCAATGCTGCCGGCAACATTCGCTTCGTCATGCCACAGAGACTAGCGACTGCCACAGCAACATTCGCTTCGTCATGCCACAGAGGCGAGCGGCTGCCACAGCAACATTCGCGTCGTCATGCCACAGAGACGAGCGGCTGCCACAGCAACATTCGCTTCGTCATGCCACAGAGACGAGCGACTGCCACAGCAACATTCGCTTCGTCATGCCACAGAGGCGAGCGGCTGCCACAGCAACATTCGCTTCGTCATGCCACAGAGGCGAGCGGCTGCCACAGCAACATTCGCTTCGTCATGCCACAGAGACTAGCGACTGCCACAGCAACATTCGCTTCGTCATGTCACAGAGGCGAGCGGCTGCCACAGCAACATTCGCTTCGTCATGCCACAGAGGCGAGCGGCTGCCACAGCAACATTCGCTTCGTCATGCCACAGAGACTAGCGACTGCCACAGCAACATTCGCTTCGTCATGCCACAGAGACTAGCGACTGCCACAGCAACATTCGCTTCGTCATGTCACAGAGGCGAGCGGCTGCCACAGCAACATTCGCTTCGTCATGCCACAGAGGCGAGCGGCTGCCACAGCAACATTCGCTTCGTCATGTCACAGAGACTAGCGACTGCCACAGCAACATTCGCTTCGTCATGCCACAGAGACTAGCGACTGCCACAGCAACATTCGCTTCGTCATGTCACAGAGACTAGCGGCTGCCACAGCAACATTCGCTTCGTCATGCCACAGAGACTAGCGACTGCCACAGCAACATTCGCTTCGTCATGTCACAGAGACTAGCGACTGCCACAGCAACATTCGCTTCGTCATGTCACAGAGGCGAGCGGCTGCCACAGCAACATTCGCTTCGTCATGCCACAGAGGCGAGCGGCTGCCACATCAACATTCGCTTCGTCATGCCACAGAGACTAGCGACTGCCACAGCAACATTCGCTTCGTCATGCCACAGAGGCGAGCGGCTGCCACAGCAACATTCGCTTCGTCATGCCACAGAGACTAGCGACTGCCACAGCAACATTCGCTTCGTCATGCCACAGAGGCGAGCGGCTGCCACAGCAACATTCGCTTCGTCATGCCACAGAGACTAGCGACTGCCACAGCAACATTCGCTTCGTCATGCCACAGAGACTAGCGGCTGCCACAGCAACATTCGCTTCGTCATGCCACAGAGACTAGCGACTGCCACAGCAACATTCGCTTCGTCATGTCACAGAGGCGAGCGGCTGCCACAGCAACATTCGCTTCGTCATGCCACAGAGGCGAGCGGCTGCCACAGCAACATTCGCGTCGTCATGCCACAGAGACGAGCGGCTGCCACAGCAACATTCGCGTCGTCATGCCACAGAGACTAGCGACTGCCACAGCAACATTCGCTTCGTCATGCCACAGAGACTAGCGGCTGCCACAGCAACATTCGCTTCGTCATGCACAGAGACTAGCCGCTACCGAGCAAACATTCCCTGATGGAGCTGCCGCTCACCCCGAGCTGTGAATGCTCCGGCGCGTGCGGCATTGTCCTTGTGCTGGTCGCCTTTAAACATCGTTATCTGGTCTCACCCGGCGGTGAGACGAGGCCACGGAGAAGACCGCTGCTGTCCCTGATGTGGGCCAACCAGCTTCAAAGACGATGCCTACATCATCATCATCATCACTACTACTACTGTCAGAGCCACGTGTGTTTGCATGCTCAGCACAGGTACTGCGTGTGATTAATGCAGTACTTGATGGCTTGCAAGAAATATCTGTGTGGGCGTTTGAACATCTTGACACAACTTCTGTTTTATTGCTGCCAGAAACGGGTAACACACCTATTGCTGTTATTATTATTTATCGTCACCCTGATGGTGATGTTAACATTGTCACCCTGATGGTGATGTTAACATCGTCACCGTGGTGATGGTAACATTGTCACCGTGGTGATGGTAACATCGTCACCGTGGTGATGGTAACATTGTCACCGTGGTGATGTTAACATCGTCACCGTGGTGATGTTAACATCGTCACCGTGGTGATGGTAACATCGTCGCCCTGATGGTGATGTTAACATCGTCACCGTGGTGATGGTAACATTGTCACCGTGGTGATGTTAACATCGTCACCGTGGTGATGTTAACATCGTCACCGTGGTGATGGTAACATCGTCACCCTGATGGTGATGTTAACATCGTCGCCCTGATGGTGATGTTAACATCGTCACCGTGGTGATGTTAACATCGTCACCGTGGTGATGGTAACATCGTCACCGTGGTGATGGTAACATCGTCACCCTGATGGTGATGTTAACATCGTCGCCCTGATGGTGATGTTAACATTGTCACCGTGGTGATGTTAACATCGTCACCGTGGTGATGGTAACATTGTCACCCTGATGGTGATGTTAACATCGTCACCGTGGTGATGGTAACATTGTCGCCGTGGTGATGTTAACATCGTCACCGTGGTGATGGTAACATTGTCACCGTGGTGATGGTAACATTGTCACCGTGGTGATGTTAACATCGTCACCCTGATGGTGATGATAAAATCGTCACCGTGATGATGGTAACATCGTCACCCTGATGGTGATGTTAACATCGTCGCCCTGATGGTGATGATAAAATCGTCACCGTGGTGATGGTAACATCGTCACCCTGATGGTGATGGTAACATCGTCACCCTGATGGTGATGGTAACATCGTCACCCTGATGGTAACATCATCACCTGATGGTGATGGTAACATCGTCACCCTGATGGTAACATCATCACCCTGATGGTGATGGTAACATCGTCACCCTGATGGTAACATCGTCACCCTGATGGTGATGGTAACATCGTCACCCTGATGGTAACATCATCACCCTGATGGTGATGGTAACATCGTCACCCTGATGGTGATGTGAACATCGTCACCCTGATGGTAACACCTTGGTGATGATGATGACGCTACCGCCAGCTTAACCAGCAAAGCCTCAGGAGGATCTCTGCCAGGTTCTCGCAGCACAAGAGGAGGGGGGGGGGTGGAGAGGGCGATGCTGATGCTGATGCTGCTGATGCTGCTGCTGCTGCGGCTGCTGCTGCTGCTGCTGCGGCTGCTGCTGCTGCGGCTGCTGCTATCCCCCATTGAGCGGGGAGCGGTGGCGCAATGGTGAGCGAGCGGCACTGCGGAATCAGAATCGAGGAGGAATCGAGGAGGAATCTGATGAGCTCTAAAGCTTTTTCACAGATGTCCGCGGCCATCACCGGTGACGATTATCTGAACAGGCCCCTGGCCCTCCTCTAGGTCGACTCGGCCTCAATGAGTACCTGGGTGCGGTAAACATCGCCACTGGGGGGAGACAAAGGCGGCCGGGCGTGGTGCTGGCCACCCACCCACTCGTGCGCCGTGCCGGCCTTCACAGGGTGCTGCTCGCTAACAGCACTTGCCCCAACAGTCTGTTAAGGCTACGCGGGGGACCTTTGTCTTTGGCCTTTGCATGTGCTTCCTGCTAACAGCACTTGCCCAACAATCTGTTAAGGCTACACGGGGGACCTTTGTCTTGGCCAAGGGACGCAGCAGCAGCAGCAGCGCTCTGTGCGACTGTTAGGTGGCTAGGAGATGTCATCTCCCTCGCCGGACATGCAGGAGGTCGTGGGTTTTGACCCCAACCCCTGACGCCTGCTGCTGTATATTTGAAGTCTGCGCGTCTCTCTCTCTCTGAGTGGTCGCGTGGATTTTTTTCTCCGGATCCTCCGGTTTTTCCATCTACATTTAGAATCGTCAGTTTTTGGTTGCTGCTCTACATGTCTACGTCATGATCATTTGTGGCACTGGCTGCGTGGAGGGTTACAGTTGAATCAAAGTGGCGATTCGCACCACCGATTAGCACATAAATTAACACTGCACCATAGACTCAACACTACCCATAGACTCAACACTGCCCATAGACTCAACACTGCCCATAGACTAACACTACCATAGACTCAACACTACCCATAGACTCAACACTACCCATAGACTCAACACTGCCCATAGACTCAACACTGCCCATAGACTCAACACTACCCATAGACTCAATACTACCCATAGACTCAACACTGCTCATGGACTCAACACTGCCCATAGACTCAACACTGCCCATAGACTCAATACTACCATAGACTCAACACTGCTCATAGACTCAACACTGCCCATAGACTCAACACTGCCCATAGACTCAACACTGCCCATAGACTCAACACTACCCATAGACTCAACACTGCCCACAGACTCAACACTGCCCATAGACTCAACACTACCCATAGACTCAACACTGCCCATAGACTCAACACTACCCATAGACTCAACACTACCCATAGACTCAACACTGCCCATATACTCAACACTACCCATAGACTCAACACTACCATAGACTCAACACTGCCCATAGACTCAACACTGCCCATAGACTCAACACTACCCATAGACTCAACACTGCCCATAGACTAACACTACCATAGACTCAACACTACCATAGACTCAACACTGCCCATAGACTCAACACTACCTATAGACTCAACACTACCCATAGACTAACACTACCATAGACTCAACACTACCCATAGACTAACACTACCTATAGACTCAACACTACCCATAGACTCAACACTGCCCATAGACTAACACTACCTATAGACTCAGCACTACCCATAGACTCAACACTGCCCATAGACTCAACACTGCCCATAGACTCAACACTACCCATAGACTCAACACTGCCCATAGACTCAACACTACCCATAGACTCAACACTGCCATAGACTCAACACTGCCCATAGACTCAACACTACCCATAGACTCAACACTGCCCACAGACTCATCATTACCCATAGACTCAACACTGCCCGTAGACTCAACACTACCCATAGACTCAACACTGCCCACAGACTCATCACTACCCATAGACCCAACACTGCCATAGACTCAACACTGCCCATAGACTCAACACTACCCATAGACTCAACACTACCCATAGACTCAACACTACCCATAGACTCAACACTGCCACAGACTCAGCACTACCCATAGACTCAACACTGCCCGTAGACTCAACACTACCCATAGACCCAACACTGCCCACAGACTCATCACTACCCATAGACCCAACACTGCCCATAGACTCAACACTGCCCATAGACTCAACACTACCCATAGACTCAACACTACCCATAGACTCAACACTGCCCATAGACTCAACACTGCCCATAGACTCAACACTGCCCATAGACTCAATACTACCCATAGACTCAACACTGCTCATAGACTCAACACTGCCCATAGACTCAACACTTCCCATAGACTCAACACTGCCCATAGACTCAACACTACCCATAGACTCAACACTGCACATAGACTCAACACTGCCCATAGACTCAACACTACCCATAGACTCAACACTGCCCATAGACTCAACACTGCCCATAGACTCAACACTGCCCATAGACTCAACACTACCCATAGACTCACACTGCCCATAGACTAAGCACTACCCATAGACTCACTACCATAGACTACTACCCATAGACTCAACACTGCCCATAGACTCAACACTACCTATAGACTCAACACTACCCATAGACTAACACTACCCATAGACTCAACACTACCCATAGACTCAACACTGCCCATAGACTAACACTACCTATAGACTCAACACTACCCATAGACTCAACACTGCCCATAGACTCAACACTGCCCATAGACTCAACACTACCCATAGACTCAACACTGCCCATAGACTCAACACTACCCATAGACTCAACACTGCCCATAGACTCAACACTGCCCATAGACTCAACACTACCATAGACTCAACACTGCCCATAGACTCAACACTATCCATAGACTCAAAACTGCCCATAGACTAACACTGCCCATAGACTCAACATTACCCATAGACTCAACACTGCCCATAGACTCAACACTGCCCACAGACTCATCATTACCCATAGACTCAACACTGCCCGTAGACTCAACACTACCCATAGACTCAACACTGCCCACAGACTCAGCACTACCCATAGACTCAACACTGCCCATAGACTCAACACTACCCACAGACCCAACACTGCCACAGACTCATCACTACCCATAGACCCAACACTGCCCACAGACTCATCACTACCATAGACTCAACACTGCCCAATAGACTCAACACTATCCATAGACTCAAAACTGCCCATAGACTAACACTGCCCATAGACTCAACATTACCCATAGACTAACACTGCCCATAGACTCAACACTACCCACAGACCCAACACTGCCCACAGACTCATCACTACCCATAGACCCAACACTGCCCACAGACTCATCACTACCCATAGACCCAACACTGCTCATACTCAACACTACCCAGACTCAGCACTCATATTCCACACTGCCCATAGACTCAGCACTCCTCATACTCAACACTGCACCTCCGATTAGCACGCTTGGCTACGTACGGTGCGATAGAAGTTCAACACACACATAGATACCCGCGCGATGATCTTAGAATATAAAAAAAANCTGATGGGCAACGGTGATGATGGCCGTGACAGCCACCCTGGCTTCTCACACGATGCGCAAGCGCGCGTCCTCGCAACGCGCTTCGAAATAAAAAGCCTCCGTTCCTGAAACATATCGTTTGGTCACTCCGTGTCCTCGCCTCGAAACACTGTAAACAGTTTCTCTACTCGGTCACTGAAACTAAAGTCACGCCGGCCGCGAGCATCGCCAGCCGGTCCTCAAGTGCGCCTCTAAATCTCCGCAGAGACCCCGTCACGAGCACCGACACCACCGACACCGCCGCCGCATTCGCGTGCGGCGTCGTGCGGCGACCCGCGTATATTGGCACCATTATTCACGATTATTACTTTTTGCAAACAGCGGATGTTTCCACCCTACCCTCGCTGCCCGCACCCCCCCCCCCCCATGCCCCATCCTCCACCGGGCGCGTAGTGGAAATCACGCGACCAACGACTGCAAAATTACGACGCCGTAAAAGAGCAAAGGTCATCAATCCAATTCACGCCCAAATCTCTCTCCACCACCACCGCCGCCACCACCACCACCACCGCCGCCATTCTTTCACAACAGCTCCCCCAGGCATCAAACGCCACCGACCGTCCATCATCTTTCCACCGACGAACTCCCCATCCTCCACCCTCCCCCCCCACCGTTAACAACCCTCCACCGGCAAACCGAACATCTGTCCAAAGACGCCGGTCCAGCCTGGCGTTCGGTGTGTTTCGGTGCGGTTCGGTCCGGCACGGTGCGGGTCGGTCCGGCACGGTGCAGTTCGGTGTGGGTCAGTGCGGCACGGTGTAATTCAGTCCAGCACGGTGCGGGTCAATGCGGCACGGTGCAGGTCAGTCCGGCACGGTGCAGGTCAGTCCGGCACGGTGCAGGTCAGTCCGGCACGGTGCGGGTCAGTCCGGCACGGTGCGGAACTGCCGGTGGGGAGGTGGCGGCCAGCTCGCGACGCGCTGCCCAGGTCCCTGCCTGTGACGCAGCCCGAGTCGCCGCGGTGGCTGGGAGATGTTAACTCCCTCGCCTGGTGCGCAGGAGGTCGTGGGTTTGATCCCGACCCTGACGCCTGCTGCTGCTGTATATTTGGAGTTGGCGTCTCTCTCTCTCTCCCGCGGTCGCGTGGATTTTTCTCCAGGTCCACCGGTTTTTCCCTCCACATTCGAATCAATGTCACGTGTTTAGAATATTTGGTTGCTGCTGCTATAAATATCCACACGACGACAATGATGATGAGCCACTTGTTTGAGCTGCTGTCATTAGTGATCGCCAGGATGCTTCTGAAAACGAGCTACGTAGCTCAGTGGGGCCGTACCTGGTAAGATAACAATAATAGCTTTAGACTCTTAGGTTTTTTCGGTAAAGTCACGTAGGTAAAAAATAAAATGGAAAAAAAAAGATGTATAAATATTTATGTATTATTTTAATTCTATTATTACTTTTATTAATTTAAATTTATTTTTTACCTACGTGACTTTACCGAAAAAAACCAAGAGTATGAATCCTTGCAGTCACGAAAGCTTCAAATCTAGAATTAAATAGTTTTAGAGTGTGATAGGGAGCGGAAGGTCCTCAAACAGAGCAGGGATGTCGTGTGCGCAGCGGTTTCAACAGTTAGCACTGGCTATCGCGAAAGAAGTTCAACAATATTCTTAGGTTTTTTCGGTAAAGTCACGTAGGTAAAAAATTAAAATTAATAAAAGTGAAATAAAAATAAAATTAAAATCACGACGTTTCGGAGGCAACACAAGCTTCCGTCTTCAGGTGGAACCGTCTTTTTTCATTTAAATTTTTTACCTACGTGACTTTACCGAAAAAACCTACGAATATGAATACTTGTAGTCACGAAAGCTTCAAATCTAACACAGGAGTCCCTCGGTTAACGGTTTATCAGTTAACGTTTTGCCTCCCATAGGACCCCGCGGTTTTGACTGCACGTTAACATGTTGAATGTTAACGTGTTCACATGTTGACTCGCGGTTCCGTGTTCACGTTACGCACGCGGCGCGCCAATTTCAGCCAATCCGGGCGTTCGTAGGTGGGGCTGAGCCGCGCCCTCAGCCAATCAGCGACGCCCATTCGTGAGCGATGAGACCTCGACTGGCTTTGTCTACATGGCGTCTTCCCGTTTGGCAGTAGGAACAGCCTCGCTTGCCGACTCGGGTGATTTATATAAACTTATTTTTCATGCTTTTTATTAGATTAACGGTTACTACTTCGGTTGACAGAAGTTTCCGTGGGACGGATTAAAAACGTTAACCGAGTGAGCTGCTGTACATACACACAAACAAGCCACGCGCGTCCAGAACTCCCAAGGCGGCGGTGGTTGTGACGGTGGTGGTTGTGACGGTGGTGGCGGTTGTGACGGCGGTGGTTGTGACGGTGGTTGTGACGGTGGCGGTGGCAAAGGTGGCAGCCGCCGCGGCTCGAACACGCGACGGGAAATTCGTTACAGCCGTCGCCGAGAGGGAAGAGGGCGAGAGGGTGCGGGGAATCGACGGGTCAGCCATAGATTCTCCGCCTGGACGGTCATCGTCCCCATCATCGTCCTCATCATCGTCCTCATCATCGTCCTCATCATCGTCCTCATCATCGTCCCCACCCCCGGGGGGCACCGTGGAATCCGTCTTCTCGGGGGGGGGGGGCGTGAACATTCAAACGTAAAATGTCGTGGGGTTTGACTCTCTAAATTGGCACGTTTTGTCTCACGTGACACAAACCTTTACCCAACTGGCCCTGTCACAGTGGTGGTGGTGGTGGGTTTCACGACGCATTTTATATTCTCGGCCATCAAAACCCCCACAACAAAACCTCTATTAAGCTCAACAGTTTATTTTTTCCAAAGGTTGCGCAATCACGCGGAATCCTTCTTGAGAAATCCGATGGCCTACGAAGCTCTTCTCGTCCACAGATGTCCGGCAACGGGGGGGCGGAGTGCCCCGTGGTATTTTTTCTGTTGCCGCGTTCCCCGAGGAGCGCTGACGAGCCAATCGCCCGTGGGTTTTGCTCCAACTGGTTCCGGTTCCTTTTGTAGATTTCAGATCTTTTTCCTTTCTTTTAATCGCGAGAAATGGTTTGGCGGAGAAGCCGGAGGCTTCGCGGCGGCGGTCGGCGTCCGCCGGCGACCTGCAAACAACAAAGAGAACCTTGACTTAAAGCTTTCGTGACTGCAGGCATTCATATCGTTTGGTGTTTCGGTAAAAGGCACATAGATAGAACAATAAAATAATGAAAATTAACCAGTTTAAGTCATAACTGTCTGTGATGTTTCTAACCTGCCTTCCGATGTTAGCAGTTATTTTGGACTCTGATTTTACATTAACAGGTTCACACTAACACAGCCGCGTTTACATTGACATGCTAATCTCTTACATTGACATGCTAATCTCTCTCACTTTAACATCACTAGACCCTTGGGCGACACCCATTTCAAACCTTTAAAACAGCCTGCTTCAGCAGCTTTCCCCTCTTTTTTTCTCCTGATGACGATTGCTTGCGTTGCCGTCGAAAACGTCGTGATTTTTTTGTTATTATTTTTTATTCACTTTATTTTAATTTCCATTCGTATTCTTTCATTGTTCCATCTACGTGACTTTACCGAAAGACCCACAGAATAAAAAACAAAGTAGTACGTACGCTGAACTTCTCTGACGCCGTACGTGGCCCACCGTGCTCATCGGAGGCACGCGGCAAAGAGTTTCTGTAAACCGCGGAATAAACCACAGCGCGCGATTGGCTCACAGCTCACAGCGCACGAGTGTCTCACACAGCGACGGCGCCGTCACGCTGTGACCCCCCAAAGCAGGGGGGGGGGTGGACCTCTCTCAGAGGTCGCAAACGGGTTTTGATTCCTTACCCGTACCCGTACCTGACCGCACCAGGGTCGCAAATGGGTACCCGTACCGGTACCCGGCCGGGTACAGGTAGCCGTATCCTACCCGTACCCGTATCCTACCCGTACCCGTACCCTACCCGAAATGAGTGACAAACGGTGACTCACCAGTAACTCACGGCCTACCCGTACCCGTACCGGCCGCACCAGGGTCACAAACGGCTACCCGTACCAGGCCGGGTACGGGTAGCCGGGTATCGGGTAGGGTACGGGTATCGGGTACCCGGTTGCGACCTCTGATCTCTCTCCACTGTTCTGGCAACAATCGCCCGGTGACGCCGGTTGACGTCATCCCTGGCGACACGACATGCTACTACCCAAGCTGGGAATGTTGTCGATTCAAGTCTCCGACACACAAGCGGAGGGCTGAAGTAGTCCCCAATTCAAGTAGTAACTAGTTGAAGTAGTAATTGAAGTAGTCACTCATTAAAGTCGAAACTAATTGGTAGTAATTAGTTGGAAGTAGTAACTAGTTGAAGTCTGCCCCCCCCACCTGCCCAGCCACAGCCACAAAGCTCCCACATCAACGCCTCTCTCCTCCTCTGTCACCCCCCACACTCCACCAGGCCTCCATTCTCAGCCTTTCTTTGTTAAATCACGAAAAGCGCCGACTGTGAACGACTTCGCTTGGGGGTGAGCAAGGGGGGGGGTCTAGGAGGTGGTGGTGGGGGGAGTCAGTGGCGGTAGAGGCCGCGGCGGGAGACGTTTATCGGCAGCGCTGCGACACGGACTGCCGTCGCCCGTTGCCAGCGCAAAGATGACCGAGTGGGGGGGGGGCTCCTCGGTCCTCCTTTGTGTTCATACTCTTTGGTTTTTTCAGTAAAGTCACGTGGGTAAAAAAAAAAAATCATGACGTTTTTGGAGGCAACACAAGCTTCTGTCTTCAGGTGGAACCGTCACAGCAAAATTACTTGATACTGTAATTTTTTTTTACCAACGTGACTTTACCGAAAAAAACTAAATCTAGAACTCCTTTGTGTTGTTCTGCCAAGATCGCCAACGCGCATTGAGAACTAAGCGGTGGCGGAAAGTCGCGTGGTGGTGGCGGCGGCGGCGGTGGTGATAGTGGAGGTGCCCGAAGGCGGTTGGTTATAACGGTGAAGACGACGCCGATGGTGGCGGTGGTGACGGTAGTTCTGGTGGTGATGGTGGTGTAATCGTGGCAAGGGGCCGTCATTATACGGCGAACACTGCCGGCGATTCACCAACGCGCCCCGTCGCCCCGGGCCTTGAGTGAATGGAAGGGGGAAGTGCAGCCCCGGGGTCACGGCTGGCTGCCCCCCACCCCCCCGTGACAGCCACTATTTAGATCACCAGAGAGGCGTGGGCGGACGTCTGTCACCGGCACGCCGGGCCTGTCAGTGCCGGCCTGGCGCGGTGGGAGAGGCGGGGCGCGGCCCGCGGGTGGGTGTGGTGAGGTTGGTGGGTGAGTTGGTAGATGGGTGGGTGGATGGGTTGGTGGGTCGGTGGGTGGGTTGGTGGGTTGGTGGGTGAGTGGGTAATTTATGGGGAGTGATAGTGTAGCGCCGGCGACCCAAGTACGCTCAACAACGGTGACGATCATCTGAACAGGTACTGGGGAGACAAAGACGGCCGGGCGTGGTGCTGGCCACCCACCCCCTCGTGTGCCGTGGCGGCCTTCATAGGTGCTGCTCGCTAATGTATTGACACACACATAGACACACGCACACAGACACACAACACAGACACACACGCACACATAGACACACGCACACAGACACACGCACACAGACACACAACACAGACACACGCACACATAGACACACGCACACATAGACACACACAGACACACACATAGACACACGCACACATAGACACACACACAGACACACACACATAGACACACGCACACATAGGCACAGACACACACATAGACACACACGCACACAGACACACGCACACAGACACACGCACAGACACACGCACACATAGACACACACACAGACACACGCACAGACACACACATAGACACACACGCACACAGACACACACGCACACAGACACACACGCACACAGACACACAACATAGACACACACGCACACAGACACAACCACACAGACACACACGCACAGACACACAACATAGACACACGCGAAGACCACGACAGACACACAACATAGACACACAGACACATAGACACACACACAGACACACGCACACAGACACACGCACAGACACACGCACACAGACACACACACAGACACACACACTAGACACACGCACACATAGACACACGCGCACACATAGACACACGCACACACAGACACACGCACAGACACACGCACACATAGACACACACACATAGACACACGCACACATAGACACACAACATAGACACACAGACACATAGACACACACATAGACACACACGCACAGACACACGCACAGACACGCACACAGACACACGCACAGACACACGCACACATAGACACACGCACACACACAGACACACGCACAGACACACAACATAGACACACACGCACACATAGACACACACACAGACACACGCACACAGACACACGCACAGACACACGCACACAGACACACACACAGACACACACACATAGACACACGCGCACACATAGACACACGCACACACAGACACACGCACAGACACACGCACACATAGACACACGCACACATAGACACACANCATAGACACACACGCACACATAGACACACATAGACACACACATAGACACACACGCACAGACACACGCACAGACACGCACAAGACACACGCACACATAGACACACGCACACACATAGACACACGCACAGACAACATAGACACACATGCAACATAGACACACACATCAACACATACACACATAGACAACACAGCACACAGACACACACACAGACACACGCACACATAGACACACGCACAGACAACAACATAGACACACAGACACAGACACACGAGNCACACGCACAGACAACAAGATAGACACACACGCANACATAGAACGCACACATAGACACACGCACGAACACACATAGACACACACGCACACATAGACACACACACACAGACACATAGACACACACAGACACACACACACAATAGACACACGCACAGACACACACGCACATAGACACACACGCACACATAGACACAACACACACACACAGACACACGCACACAGAGACACACGCACACAGACACACACATAGACACACGCAGACAAACACGCACACAAAGACATACACACACACAAAGACACACACATAATAGACACACACGCACACATAAACACAGCACAGACACACAACATAGACACACACACACATTGACACACATGCACACAGACACACTCAAAGACACACGCACACAAAGAGACACACACAGACACACATGCACGCATAGACACACACATAGACACACACGCACGCACACATAGACACACACGCGTAGACACACACAAAGATCCGCCGTATAGCCTTAACAGACTGTAGGGCAAGTGCTGTTAGCGAGCACCAGCACGGCACACGAGGGGGTGGGTGGCCAACACCACGCACCAGGTACTCATTTAAGGCTGAGTCGACCTAAGGGAGGCGCAGGACCGGTTCAGATAATCGTCACTGGTGTTAGCCGTGAGCGGGAATCGAACCCGGGTCGCCAGGTTCATAGCGCCGCGCTAACCGCTACACTACCGCACACACAGACACGCAGCCACACACACATGAGGGCACATACAATGACAAGGATCGCTGTCCCTGCCGCGGTGTTTATGTTAATCCTCCACATCCTCCACATCCACCACCGCCGCTCGCTCGCCCCCTCCGTCTCGCTACGCCGAGAGAAGCAGCCGGAACGCAATAAACAAGGCTGCCACCGGACAAGAACAAGATGAACCGGCAAATAACGCCGGGGCCGGTTTGGCTTGGAGCGGCTTAAAATGTAAAAAGATTTTTAAAATAGTTTTTTTAAACATCCCCGGCAGCAGCGTTTGACACCAGACACCCGGGCGCACCTCCAACACGGCCGATCACAAAGTTTATTATTCTAATGATTGTAGTTCATACGCCGGTTTACGCGGCGAAGCATCGCGCGGCGCTCTCAGATGCGCTTCTGCGGCCGCCTGTAACGCTCTGCCCTGAGCGATGTTAGGTAGCCACTAGGAGCTGTGCACTCTTAAATCATCATCATCATCCAGATTGACGAGTTCATTTATTTGGAACTGCTGCTTGTTGTTGTTGTGTGGAGATTGTTGTCCTTCCCCCGACACCTCCCATCAGCACGGTTGGCTACGTACGGTGCAAAAGAAGTTCAACAAACACACTGCCCATAGACTCAACACTGCCCAAGACCAACACTGCCATACTCAACACTGCCCATAGACTCAACACTGCCCATAGACTCACACTGCCCATAGACTCAACACTGCCCATAGACTCAACACTGCCCATAGACTCAACACTGCCCATAGACTCAACACTGCCATGACTCAACACTGCCCATAGACTCAACACTGCCCATAGACTCAACACTGCCCATAGACTCATCACTGCCCATAGACTCAACACTGCCCATAGACTCACACTGCCCATAGACTCACACTGCCCATAGACTCAACACTGCCCATAGACTCAACACTGCCCATAGACTCAACACTGCCCATAGACTCAACACTGCCCATGACTCACACTGCCCATAGACTCAACACCCCATAGACTCCACCCTGCCCATAGACTCACACTGCCCATAGACTCACACTGCCCAACTCACTGCCCATAGACTCAACACTGCCCATAGACTCAACACTGCCCATAGACTCAACACTGCCCATAGACTCAACACTGCCCATAGACTCAACACTGCCCATAGACTCAAACGCCCTAGACTCAACACTGCCCATAGACTCAACACTGCCCATAGACTCATCACTGCCCATAGACTCAACACTGCCCATAGACTCAACACTGCCCATAGACTCAACACTGCCCATAGACTCATCACTGCCCATAGACTCAACTGCCCATAGACTCAACACTGCCCATAGACTCAACACTGCCCATAGACTCAACACTGCCCATAGACTCAATACTGCCCATAGACTCAACACTGCCCATAGACTCAACACTGCCCATAGACTCCACTGCCCATAGACTCAACACTGCCCATAGACTCAACACTGCCCATAGACTCAACACTGCCCATAGACTCAACACTGCCCATAGACTCAACACTGCCCATAGACTCAACACTGCCCATAGACTCAACACTGCCCATAGACTCAACACTGCCCATAGACTCAACACTGCCCATAGACTCAACACTGCCCATAGACTCAACACTGCCCATAGACTCAACACTGCCCATAGACTCACACTGCCCAAGACTCAACACTGCCCATAGACTCAACACTGCCCATAGACTCAACACTGCCCATAGACTCAAACTGCCCATAGACTCAACACTGCCCATAGACTCAACACTGCCCATAGACTCAACACTGCCATAGACTCAACACTGCCCCAGACTCAACACCCATAGACTCACACTGCCCATAGACTCAACACTGCCCATAGACTCAACACTGCCCATAGACTCAACACTACCCATAGACTCAACACTGCCATAGACTAACACTCACCCCAGACTCACACTGCCCATAGACTCAACACTCCTAGACTCCACTCCCAGACCAACACTGCCCATAGACTCAACACTGCCCATAGACTCAACACTGCCCAGACCAACACTCCCCAGACCCAACACTGCCCATAGACTCAACACTGCCCATAGACTAACACTGCCCATAGACCAACACTGCCCATAGACTCAACACTACCCAGACTCAACACTGCCCATAGACTCAACACTGCCCATAGACTCAACACTCCCATAGACTCAACACTGCCATAGACTCAACACTACCCTAGACTCAACACTTCCCATAGACTCAACACTCCCAGACCAACACCCACCATAGACTCAACACTGCACCTCCGATTAGCGACGTACGTTCAACGTACGCACAGATCGCGTGGAGAGCGGCGTGTGTAGAAGAGGCGGAGAGAGGAGCGGCGCGTGGACGTGAGAATCTGAATCTTTATTGACACGGCAGGAAATCCGATGAGCTATAAAGCTCACAGATGTCCAGCAGCACGCGCTGCCGTGCCAGAGCCGGCGCGCGGTCGAGACTAACGACGGAGCGGCAGCCACAGGAGTGGCAACGAGAGCTCCGTCACCCCCCCCCCCAGCCCACGTCCACCGCGGGAGACGGAGCGCCGGAATCGTCCTCCGGCGTGCAAGAGGAGCGAGGCGGATCACGAGAGATGGCGACGGCGAGAGCCACGGCTTCACGCAGCCGGGGTCGCGGGCGGCGGCGGTGGTGGTGACGGTAGTGGTAGTGGTGGTGACGGTGTCGGTGGTGGTGTCGGTAGTGGTGGTGGTGTCGGTGGTGGTGATGGTGGTGGTAGTGGTGGTGGTGACGGTGTCGGTGGTGGTGGCGGTGACGGTGTCGGTGTCGGTGGTGGTGACGGTGTCGGTGGTGGTATCGGTGACGGTGTCAGTGGTGTGGTGGTGGCGGTGTCGGTGTCGTGGCGGTGGCGGTGACGATGTCGTGGTGGTGGCGGTGACGGTGTCGGTGGCGGTTACGGTAGTGGTGGCGGTTACGGTGGTGGTGGCGGTGAGCGAGCGACTCTGCGGGCGGGCGAGTCTGTGGACAGGCGAGTCCGCGTGCGAGTGGGCGAGTCTGTGGGTGAGTCTGTGGGTGAGTGGTGAGTCTGTGGGGGGATGAGTCTGTGGGTGAGTGAGTCTGTGGGTGGGTGAGTCTGCGGGCGAGGAGTCTGTGGCGAGCGAGTCTGTGGGTGAGTGAGTCTGTGGGTGAGTCGTGGGTGAGTGAGTCTGTGGGGAGTCTGTGGGTGAGTCTTGAGTCTGTGGGCGAGTGAGTGGTGAGTGGGTGAGTCTGTGGTGAGTGGTGAGTCTGTGGGTGAGTGAGCCTGTGGGGGGTGAGTTTAAACCCTGCCGCCGGTATGGGGCGAGTAGCTGAATTGGCCAATGGAGAAGATACGCCACGCTACTCGTGGTGTGAACAGTGACCTGACTGAGCTGAGTAAGGAGGATTGATAACTCAGCCACAAATAAAAACAACTTAAACGTCTCTTCTCGTAATAATTTGCCGTGCTGTGTTTATACTAGCACCACCACACTGCATGTCACAAGACACCCTCTCACTCGCCCACCCACTTCCTCGCTCACTCACTCTATCACTCGCTCACTCACCCACCCGCTCACTCACTCACTCACCAACCCACCTACTCGCTCGCTCACTCACCACTCGCTCGCTCACTCTCACCCCTCTCATTCACTCACTCACTCACTCACCCCTCTCATTCACTCACCCACCCGCTCGCTTACTCTCACTCACCCCTCTCATTCACTCACTCACCCACCTACTCGCTCGCTCACTCACCCACTTCCTCGCTCACTCACGCTCACTCACCCACCCACCTATTCGCTCGCTCACTCACCCACCCACTCGCTCACTCATCAACCCACCTACTCGCTCGCTCACTCACCGCTCGATCACTCTCACTCACCACTCTCATTCGCTCGCTCACCCGATCGATCACTCTCACTCACCACTCTCACTCACTCTCACTCATCCCTCTCACTCTCTCTCACTCACTCTCACTCACCCCTCTCACTCTCTCTCACTCACCCTCTCACTCACCCACCCACTCCCCCGGACCACCGTCTCACATCCCTTAGCCCAAGTACACGAATGTCTGGGTGCGTAGCTGCTAACCGCTGCGCCACCACTCCCCGCTGCGTACGCAGCGCGGCGGGGGGCTGTCCGTGGATCCACTACCGGTGGCCTCCCTCCGCGTGTGTGTCTGTGTGTGTGTCTGTGTGTCTGTGTGTGCGTGTGTGTGTCTGTGTGTTGTGTGTGTGTGTGTCGTGTGTGTGTGTCTATGTGTCTGTGTGTGTGTCTGTGTCTGTGTGTGTCTGTGTGTCTGTGTGTGTGTGTGTCTGTGTGTGTGTGGTGTGTGTATGTGTGTGGTGTGTGTGTGTGTGCGTGTGTGTGTCTGTGTGTCTGTGTGTCTGTCTGTGTGTGTGTCTGTGTGTCTGTGTGTGTGTGTGTGTGNCTGTGTGTCTGTGTGTGTGTCTATGTGTGTGTCTATGTGTGTGTATGTGTGTGTGTGTGTGTGTGTGTGTGNGTGTGTGTGTCTGTGTGTGTGTCTATGTGTGTGTGTCTGTGTGTGTGTGTGTGTGTGTGTGTCTGTGTGTGTGTCTGTGTGTGTGTGTCTGTGTATGTGTGTGTGTCTATGTGTGGTGGTGTGTGTGTGTGTGTGTCTGTGTGTGTGTGTCTGTGTGTGTGTGTGTGTGTGTGTGTCTGTGTGTGTGTGTCTGTGTGTGTGTGTCTGTGTGTGTGTGTGGCTGCTCGCCGTGATTGTCTCATCCGTCAAGCGCCGTCCAACGTGGGGCCGCCGTGGGGAGCACGGCGAGCGGCGGGGGACGAGGAGGAGGGGAGGCGGGGGCGGCGGCGACGACGACGACGATGATGATGATGAGGAGGTAGAGGTGGTGGTGGATAGCCAAACAAAAAAAAACCCCGAGGCCCGTTAACTGTTAACTACCTCGCCTGGTACGCAGGAGGTCGTGGGTTCGATTCCACCCTCCCACCCACCACCACCCCAACCCACCCAACCCACGCGACCACGGAGAGAGAAAGAGAGAGACGTAAACCCCAGATACGCAGCAGACGTCACGCTCGGGATGGCACCCACGACCTCCTGCACGCCGGGCGAGACGTCTCCTTACCTGCACGCGGGGGGCGCCGCTCCCGGCAGCAGCGACAGCCGCCCCCCCCCCGTCCCCCCCACCCCGCCCCCCCCACCCCGCCCCCCCCCTCAGGCCGGCAGGTGCTTCCAGGTGCTGACGAAGGCGGTGGGGATGAGCGAGTAGGGCACGCTGGTGACGCTCGCCCACGTGTCCAGCGCCGGGTCGTAGCAGTCGAGCGTCTTGCCGCGCTGCGTGCCGAAGTACCCGCCCACGGCGTACAGCTTGTCGCCGCTGGCGGCCGCCAGGCAGCTCATGCGCTTGGCGGTGACGTCGCCGCCGACGCGGGTCCAGGCCGCCGCGTCGCAGTCGAAGCGGTAGGCGGCGACGGCCGACAGCTCCGTCTCGCCGCCCATCACGAAGATCTGCCCGCCGAAGACGGCCGCGGCCGCGTGGCGCCACGGCTGCGGGCACGACGCCACCACGCTCCAGCGGTTCTCGCCGGGGTCGTAGCGCTGCACCTGCGGCGGCGGTACCGGCGGCGGACTCCATCACCGGGGGGACTCGATCGCCGGGGGGAACTCCATCACCGGGGGGCAACTCAATCGCTGGGGGGGGCCCATCACCGGGGGGAACCCGATCGCCGGGGGGAACTCCATCACCGGGGGGCAAATCAATCACCGGGGCAACTCAACCGGTCGTGGGGGCCTCCCCTAGGTCGACTCGGCCTCAAACGAGTACCCGGTGTAGCAGTAGTGCGTAGTAAACATCGCCACTCGGGGAGGCAAATGCCTCCTCGTGTGTAGTACCTTTCATAGGTGCTCGCTAACAGCACTTGCCCCAACAGTCTGTTAAGTCTACACAGGGGATCATTGTCTTTGTGTGGTGGTGGTGGTGATAGCGTTGGCGGTGGTGGTGGCGGTAGTGCTACTGTTGGCGGCGGTAGTGGTGATGGTGGCGGTGGTGGCGGTAGTGGTGCTGGTGGTGGTGGTGCTGGTGGTGTGGCGCTGGTGGTGGTGGCGGTGATGGCGCTGGTGGTGGTGCTGGTGGTGGTGCTGGTGGTGGTGCTGGTGGTGGTAGTGGTGCTGGTGCGGTCGTGGTGCTGGTGGCGGTCGTGACGGCGTCGGCCCTCGAGGCCTCACCTTGGGCGCGCGCTCCTTGGCGGCGCTGGAGGAGCCGCCGGTGCCGAACACGTAGAGCCGCAGCTTGGCGCTGACCACGGCGGCGTTGCTCACGCCGTCGCGCAGCGGCGCCACCATGGTCCACTTGTTCACCACAGGGTCGTAGCGCTCCACCTGGCACCGCCACGGGGGCGGGGGGGGGGGGGGTAGAGGCCATTAGCGCGGTCGGCTACGCACGGCGCGGAACAAGTTCAACATACATACACACGGCACACGACCGTTGCGTGGTGCTGACGCGTCACCGATATTGACCACGGAACAGCACCGGGCCAGAATCTGCACCGCCAGTGGGAGTGGGCGGGGGTGGTGGGTGGTTGGGGCGGTGAGGGAGTCGTGGCGCGAGAGGTTCTAGATGTCCGACCCCTCTGTCGCTCCGCCGCCACAACTGCGTGGCGCTGGTGGCTGCCACACGTCACCACGTGGCTCACTGGGGGGGTGGGTCTCAGGGAGCGAGTCCTGACTCCGCTTGAGATGTCACTCGCCGCCGCTGACCCCGGCCAGGGCCGGGAATGGGACTGCGGGCACCGCCGAGTTTAGACTGCAGTGCGGTGAACAGCTGAGACACCCTTGTCCCCCGAGTTTAACACCCAGTAGCAGTAGTAGCAGCAGCAGCAGCAGTAGTAGGAGTAGCAGCAGCAGTAGTAGGAGTAGCAGTAGCAGCAGTAGTAGCAGTAGTAGCAGCAGAAGTAGTAGCAATAGTAGCAGAAGTAGCAGCAGCAGCAGTAGTAGCAGCAGCAGCAGCAGAAGTAGTAGCAGTAGTAGCAGCAGCAGTAGTAGTAGCAGTAGCAGCAGAAGTAGTAGCAGTAGTAGCAGCAGCAGCAGTAGCAGCAGCAGTAGCAGCAGCAGCAGTAGTAGCAGTAGTAGCAGCAGCAGCAGTAGTAGCAGTAGTAGCAGCAGCAGTAGTAGTAGTAGCAGAAGTAGTAGCAGTAGTAGCAGCAGCAGCAGTAGTAGCAGTAGTAGCAGCAGCAGTAGTAGCAGCAGCAGCAGTAGTAGTAGTAGCAGCAGAAGTAGTAGCAGTAGTAGCAGCAGTAGCAGTAGTAGCAGCAGAAGCAGCAGTAGCAGCAGAAGTAGTAGCAGTAGCAGCAGTAGTAGTAGTAGCAGCAGTAGTAGCAGCAGTGACAGCAGTAGCAGCAGTAGTAGCAGCAGTAGTAGGAGTAGCAGCAGCAGTAGTAGCAGTAGCAGCAGAAGTAGTAGCAGTAGTAGCAGCAGCAGTAGTAGTAGCAGTAGCAGCAGAAGTAGTAGCAGTAGTAGCAGTAGCAGCAGCAGCAGTAGTAGCAGCAGAAGTAGTAGCAGCAGCAGCAGTAGTAGCAGTAGTAGCAGCAGCAGTAGTAGTAGTAGCAGCAGAAGTAGTAGCAGTAGTAGCAGCAGCAGCAGTAGTAGCAATAGTAGCAGCAGCAGTAGTAGCAGCAGCAGTAGTAGCAGCAGAAGTAGTAGCAGTAGTAGCAGCAGTAGCAGTAGTAGCAGCAGTAGCAGCAGTAGCAGCAGTAGTAGCAGTAGCAGCAGTAGCAGCAGTAGTAGTAGCAGCAGCAGTAGTAGCAGCAGTGACAGCAGTAGCAGCAGTAGTAGCAGCAGCAGTAGTAGCAGCAGCAGTAGTAGGAGTAGCAGCAGCAGTAGTAGGAGTAGCAGCAGCAGTAGTAGGAGTAGCAGCAGCAGTAGTAGCAGTAGCAGCAGAAGTAGTAGCAGTAGTAGCAGCAGCAGTAGTAGCAGTAGCAGCAGCAGCAGTAGCAGCAGGAGTAGGAGCAGTAGCAGCAGGAGTAGGAGCAGTAGGAGGAGTAGGAGGCGGCTTTCGCGATCAATATTATCCATGACAGAGGGATTTCTTGAGGGCGAGATCGCATCAATTAGCAAAGGTTGTTTCACGGATAAAAATCCTGACGATTCCATTCACTGCTTCGGCACACATCGGTTCGGAGAGTAAAGCCCACGGCGTTCACAACTCGAGTAAGCTGGTGACGTTTCGCTGGCGATTGCAACAACAACAACAAAANCGACCACCGCCATCACCATCGCCTCCATCACCACCATCATCACCACTGTCACCACCACCGCCACCGTCACCGCCACCACCATCATCCCACCACCACCGTCATCACCAGCACCATCATCACCACCATCATCATTACCACCATCATCACCATCACCAGCACCATCATCACCACCACCACCACCATCATCACCACCACCACCAGCACCATCATCACCATCACCACCACCATCATCACCACCACCACCGTCATCATCACCACCGTCATCATCAGCACCATCATCATCACCACCACAGTCACCACCACTATCACCACAACCACCGTCACCACCACCATCACCACAACCACATTCACCACCAACACCATCCTTCTTCCCCCCCCCTCTCTCCTCCTCCTCTCCCTTCCCCTCCTCACTCTCTCCTCACTCTCTCCACATTCCCAGCCAAGGCCTCTATAGATGAATAGTAAATACAATGGTCACGTGATTTTAATAACGGCTAAACACAGACAAAGATCCCCCGTATAGCCTTGACAGACTGTCGGGGCAAGTGCTGTTAGCGAGTAGCACCTACAAAGGCCGGCACGGCACACGAGGGGCTGGGTGGCCAGCACCACGCCCGGCCGCCTTTGTCTCCCCAGTGGCGATGTTGACTACACACCGCACCAGGTACGCATTTGAGGCCGATTCGACCTAGGAGAGGCCATAGGACCGATCCGGATAATCGCCACCGGAGTCGGTGGCCGTTTGCCGGAAACCGAACTCGGGTCGCCGGGTTGGTAGCGCAGCGTTAGCGCCGACCCCCGCACCACCGCCATCATCACCAACGTCGTCATCATCTCGACTGCGACAACACCGAGGCACCGTTCTCTCCTTGTTGATGTCACACACCAACATCTCATAGCCACCGTGGCTATGAGATGTTAACGACCTCGCCAGGTACACAGGAGGTCGTGGGTTCGATCCCAACCCTGACGCCTGCTGCTGCTGTATATTTGGAGTTGGCATGTTCTCTCTCATCATCATCATCATCACGGTGGTTAGGAGATGTTGACTACCTCGCCAGGTACGCAGGAGGTCGTGAGTTCCATCCCAATCCTGACGCCTGCTGCTGTATATTTGGAGTTGGATTGTTCTCTCTCCCCGTGGTCGCGTGAATTTTTTAAATCCGGGTCCTCCGTTTTCTCCCCTCCACATTTAAAATCAACGTCAAGCGTCCAGAGTGTCTGGCTGCGAAACATTTCCACGTGGTGGTCACGATAAGCCACCTGGTCGAACAATCATTTGTGTTCGCCAGATGGCTTCTGAAACAAATCTACATAGCCCAGCGGGCCCTTACCTGCTAAAATAAAAGTTGAATAGTTAACGACCTCGCCTGGTACGCAGGAGGTCGTGGGTTCGATCCCGACCCTGACGGACGCCGCTGCTGAATATTTGGAGTCTGTTCGTCTTGTGACAGCTCCGGTGTGGAGCCCGGGGGGGGAGGGGCGGTTTCTACCGAGCGGAGGAATGTGCGGAAACACCGCAGGGCCGGTGGCGGTGGGGGCACCGTGCCGCGCCCGCCGCGCCCGCTAACCTTTGTGTTTGTAAGCGGCAGCAGCTGGGCAGAGGCTTCGGACTATGCCCCCCCTGCCTTGTAACGTGGAGGAAACGCCCGCACGGTGATAGCGCCCCGCACGGTGATAGCTACTCACACGGTGATTGCTACTCGCACGGTGATAGCTACTCGCACGGTGATTGCTACTCACACGGTGATAGCGCCCGCACGGTGATAGCTACTCGCACGGTGATTGCTACTCACACGGTGATAGCTACTCGCACGGTGATAGCTACTCGCACGGTGATAGCTACTCGCACGGTGATAGCGCCCCGCACGGTGATAGCTACTCGCACGGTGATTGCTACTCGCACGGTGATAGCTACTCGCACGGTGATAGCTACTCACACGGTGATTGCTACTCACACGGAGATTGCTACCCGCACGGTGATTGCTACTCACACGGTGATTGCTACTCACACGGTGATTGCTACTCACACGGTGATTGCTACTCACACGGTGATTGCTACTCACACGATGATTGCTACTCACACGGTGATTGCTACTCACACGGAGATTGCTACTCACACGGTGATTGCTACTCACACGGTGATTGCTACTCACACGGTGATTGCTACTCACACGGTGATTGCTACTCACACGGTGATTGCTACCCGCACGGTGATTGCTACCCGCACGGTGATTGCTACTCACACGGTGATTGCTACCCGCATGGTGATTGCTACTCACACGGTGATTGCTACCCGCACGGTGATTGCTACTCACACGATGATTGCTACTCACACGGTGATTGCTACCCGCACGGGCGGCAGGCGAAGTGAACGCCGTGCTCACAGCGTCGGGTAGCGGTGCAGCGGCCACGCGGGCCAGGCTGAGTCATACCGAGTTGCTGTTGTTGTTGTTGACGTGTGTCGTGTGTCGCGTGTATAGTTATTTACTTCCACGCTGAGTAGACGCCAGGTGAGATTGTCGCCATCACAGGATTGCTTTAGACAGTGGCGGCCTTGGAGAAGGCCCACATCCAGCAGTGGATAGACCACGGATGATGGCGATGACAGCAAAATAATTATATATATAATAAACCACCGCTTTGTTTGGATCCCTGCGAGAAAGTAGCACGTGCGTGTGTGTGTGTGCGTGTCTGCACGTGCGTGTGTTTGTGTGCCCGTGCGCGTGTGCCCAGGTGCATATGTGTGTGTTCGAGTGTGTGTGCGTGTGCGAGTGTGTGTGCGTGTCTGCACGTGCGTGTGTGTGTGTGCTCGTGTGCCCAGGTGTGTGTGCCCAGGTGTGTGTGTGCTCGTGTGCCCAGGTGTGTGTGCATGTGTGTGTTCGAGTGTGTGTGCGTGCGTGTGCGAGTGTGTGTGCGTGTCTGCACGTGCGTGCATGTGTGTGTGCGTGTCTGTACGTGCGTGCGTGTGTGTGCTCGTGTGCCCAGGTGTGTGTGTGCTCGTGTGCCCAGGTGTGTGTGTGCGAGTGTATGTGCGTGCGTGTGTGCCCAGGTGTGTGTGTGCGTGTGCGTGTGTGTGCGTGTATGGATCGGTGGTGTAGCGGTTAGCGCTACGCGCTATGAACCCGGCGACCCGGGTTCGATTCCCGCTCAGGGCCAACACCCGTGAACCGGTCCTGGGCCTCTCCTAGGTCGACTCAGCCTCAATGATACCTGGTGCGATGTGAAAACATCGCCGCTAGGGAGACAAAGGCGGCCGAGCGTGGTGTTGGCCACCCACCCCTCGTGTACCGTGCCGGCCTTAATAGGTGCTCGCTAACAGCACTTGCCCCTACAGTCTGTTAAGGCTATATGGGGGCTCTTTGGATCTTTGTATGTGTGCGTGGGTGTCTGTGTGCGAGTGTGTGTGTGTGCAAGTGTGTGTGCGTGTGTGCCCAGGTGTGTGTGCCCTCGTGTGCCCGTGCATGTGTGTGTGCGAGTGTGTGTGTGTGCCCTCGTGTGCCCGTGCATGTGTGTGTGCATGTGTGTGTGCGTGTGTGCGGGCGTGTGTGCCCAGGTGTGTGTGCGTGTGCGTGCGTGTGTGCGCGTGTGCGCGTGTGTGCCCAGGTGTGTGTGTGTGGGTGCGTGCGTGCTCGTGTGTGCCCAGGTGTATGTGCGCGTGTGTGAGCGCGTGTGTGTGCGTGTGTGTGAGCGCGTGTGTGTGCGTGTGTGTGCGTGTGCGTGTGTGCGTGCTCGTGTGTGCACAGGTGTGTGTGCGCGTGGCTTCCTGTGGCGGTTTGACGACTCCCACCAGAAACAAAGTGGTCATGGATAGTTCCAAAAATAGGCCACCACCACCAACCACCACCACAACCACCACCGCCACCACCACAACCACCACCGCCACCACCACCACCACCGCAACCCACCACAACTGCCGCCACCACCCACCACCGCCACCCTGACAACCTGGTGGGAACGCGGTGACCGGGGGGGGGGGGNTGTACGAGCAGCCCCCGACAGGGTAGAAGAGTGGGAGAGCGGGTCAACAGGGCGGGCGAGAGGGTGGACGCCAGGGCGAGCGAGAGGGTGAGAGCACGGAAGGTCAGAAGGTAGGCAAGCTGGTGGGTGAGAGTGGGTGGGCGAGTTGGTGGGTGGGTGAATGAGTGTGTGAGTGGGTTAGTGAGTGAGTGGGTGAATGAGTGTGTGAGTGGGTGGATGGATGGATGAGAGTGAGTGGGTCGGTGAGTGGGTGGATGAGTGGGTGCATGAGTGGGTGGATGAGAGTGTGAGTGGGTGGATGAGTTGGTGGGTGGGTGAGAGTGGGTGGGTGAATGAGTGTGTGAGTGGGTGGATGGATGAGAGTGAGTGGATCGGTGAGTGGGTGGATGAGTGGGTGGATGAGTAGATTCATGAGTTGGAGGGTGGATGGGAGGATGAGTGGGTGGATGAGTTGGAGGGTGGATGATTGGGTGGATGATTGGGTGTGTGAGTGGGTGGATGAGTGGGTGCGTGAGAGTGTGACTGGGTGCACGAGCGCATGACAGCGTTGCGTGAGTGAGTGAGTGAGTGAGAGGTTCGAGGGAGAGAGTCAAAGCCAGGCGAGCGAGCGGCCGGGCGAGCGAGCGAGCGAGCGATCGCAGCAGCAGTGGCGGCCTCACGGCACCTGCTTGAGGGAGACGGAGGGCGACGCCGGGTAGACGCCGGCGGTGGACGTGTGGCCGCCCACGGCGTAGAGGCAGTGCTCCAACTCGGCGGAGCCGTGGCCGAAGCGAGCGATGAGCATGGGCGCCGCCTTGGACCACTCGTCGTGCACCGTGTCGTACACCCACACGTCCTGCGGGGCGGTGGGGGGGAATCCGATGAGCTATGAAGCTCTTTCTTACAACGCTTTTACTTCATCTTGAGTCCTCTGTGTGTCTGGGTCAAAACATCGTCCACTTCCCGTTGTCCAATCAATTCCACATTTTGCACACGGACTCAGATCCCGTGACAATGCGTGCCTGGATCAAAATCGGCATCGATTAAATCAATGAATTTGCTACTTTAAAGCAATTCACATTTTGTGTGGACGCCTCGCACACGAAGCCGGCGCCACGCGGCGTCTCGGGCGCCATTGACGCACTTCTCAAAGACCGCGAGTTAAACGAAGTTGTTAATGAAACCGTTGTTTAAAATAAAAATAAAATAAAAATTAACGAGTTTGTTCATTTTAACAGATGTCCAGGAAGGGGGCACGGGTCAGAACATTACAACGATACAAAAACACGCAAGGAGTGCGTGGTGCAAGAGAGATAAACGAATCACCCAGACACATGACGAATACAACACCAAACCATCCACATCCTACCAGGCAAAGCCCGCTGAGGGATTTTTAAAAAAGCGACCTGGCAACCACGAATGACACCTCGGCAACCAGGGGACCCGGGAAAATCGAACTCGGGACGTCGATTTCAGAGGGCGGCGCACCAACCCCCGTTGGGCGAGCGCGCACACACACACACANGATCACACACACACGCTCACACACGCGCACACACACGCACACGCACACACACGCGCACACACACGCACACACGCACACGCGCACACACGCACACACGCACGCACGCACGCACACACACACACGAGCACACGCGCACACACACGCGCACACACACGCACGCACACACATGCACACACACACAAACACACACGCACGCGCACACACACACACACGCACACACACACGCTCACACACACACGCTCACACACGCGCACACACACG
This sequence comes from Lethenteron camtschaticum, assembly GCA_018977245.1. Taxonomy (NCBI): domain Eukaryota; kingdom Metazoa; phylum Chordata; class Hyperoartia; order Petromyzontiformes; family Petromyzontidae; genus Lethenteron; species Lethenteron camtschaticum. The sequence goes on along the minus strand of MU249723.1, from coordinate 28,531 downwards.
CACACAAGCACGCACACACGCACACACACACATGCACACACGCACACACGCACACACACACACAAGCATGCACACACACGCACGCACACACACGCTCACACACGCGCACACACACGCACACACACGCACACAAGCACGCACGCACGCACACACACGAGCACACACACGCACACACACACACATGCACACACGCACACACACAAACACACGCACACACGCACACAAGCACGCACACACACGCACGCACACACATGCACACAAGCACGCACACACGCACGCACACACACGAGCACACACACGCACACACACACATGCACACACGCACACACGCACACACACACACAAGCATGCACACACACGCACGCACACACACGCTCACACACGCGCACACACACGCACACACACGCACACAAGCACGCACGCACGCACACACACGAGCACACACACGCACACACACACACATGCACACACGCACACACACAAACACACGCACACACGCACACAAGCACGCACACACACACGCACGCACACACATGCACACAAGCACGCACACACACACGCACGCACACACATGCACACACACACACACACACGCCGAGCTGCTGCTCCGCGTGAGCCACGCAGCAGTGGGGATGATGGAGAGATCAAAATTATTATATCATCGTCACCATCGTCACCCGGCTACCCCCCGCTCACCCCGGCTCCCCAACCTCCCCCCGCTCCCCTGGCCCAACACAGAGTGGGAGCTGCCTCTGGCCACGAGTGGAGATTCCGTTTCTGTGCCTTGGATGGCATCAATCGGCCACCCCCAACCACCACCACCACAACACCCCAACCACCACCACCACCAACACCCCCAACCACCACCACCACCACGCGCCCACACCGGCACGACGGGGCGGCACGTGTCGAGCTCCGGGTGGAGTGGGGTCAAGCGTTGCTGCTGCTGCTGGCGGCGGTGGTGGTGGTGGCACCGCGCTAGCGAGACAGAGAGAGAGAGACAGACAAAGAAAGACACACAGAGAGACAGACATAGAGAGAGACGTAGAGTGACACAGAGAGGAGACACAGAGACACACTGAGAGAGAAAACACAGAGAGATAGACAGAAACACACAGGAGAGGGAGGAGAGGGAAGAGAGGGAGGAGAGGGAGGAGAAAAGGGAGGAGAGTGAGGGAGGGAGGAGAGGAGGAGAGGGGGATGGAGGGAAGGGAGGGGGGGACAGGACGGGACGTGGTTTAGAACTGTGCTGCGAGCCGCTGATGGAGCCTGCGTGGGACTGGCATCGCGTTCTCATTCCGTTCGGGAGACAATCTCGGCGCTACACAACATCTGGTAACGTGAAATAAAACCGGTTCAGTTCAGAGTTGACCACCCAGCCCCCGCCCCCACCCCCNGCCCCCACCCCCCGCCCCGCCCCCCGCCCCGGCCCCCCGCCTCCCGCCCCCGGCCAGCGGGCAGCCCTCACCTTGGACACGCCGTTCTCCGAGCCGCGGCCGCCCATGACGTAGACCTTGCAGCCGACGGCGCACGCGCTGAACTCCTTGCGGGGACTCGGCAGGTCGGCCTTGGCAGGATCTGCTGCGCCTTGAGGTCCACCAGGTAGATCTTGTCGCACATGAACGTCTGCCCGGCGAGCAGCAGCAGCGCGTGGCCCGACTTGCGGGGCCTGGCGCAGGGGCTGGTCACGACGCCGTCGTTCCTCAGGATCTTCAGCTTGCAGCCCATGGCCTCCTCCACCATCTCGCGGCTGCGCGCCTGCCCGCGGATCAGCTCGTCGCCGGCGACCTCGGCGAGGTAGACCAGCGGCAGCATGGCGAGCCGCAGGCCCGCCAGCAGGCGGGGCAGGTGGGCCGCCCGGGACGCGGGNTCGTGGCCCACCCAGCGCCTGGCCGCCTCGTAGGCCACGCGCTCGTCCTCCACGTCCAGCTCCTCGCTGGAGACCAGCTCGGCCAGCTTGTCGCACGGCAGCGACAGGAAGTCGTCGGCGAGCGCCAGCGCGCCGAAGTTGGCCAGGCACATGCGCCACGCGAGGTCGTGCAGGCGGCGGCACTGGTGCGCCTCGGACAGCAGCATCATGCCCAGGCAGTTGGAGGGGTGCAGGTTCTTCTCCAGGAACTCGGCGCAGGCGTCGCGGACGTCGTGGAACTCCAGCATGTCGCCCGCCTCCAGCAGGGACTCGGCGTTCTCCTCGTTGATCATCACCCTGCACGCGACCCACGGGGGTGGGGAGACGTCAGACACCTCGCGCCTGATCAGCATGAGGCTCGTGAGCTCGAATCCAACCCCCCCCGCCCTCCGAGGACCCACTGTATATTTGGAGTTTGCGTGGATTTTTTCGGGGTTTTTCCTCCGTTTTTTTTCCCCCTCCGCGTTTAGAATCGACGTCACAGGCTCAGAGTATTTGGCTGCTATAAATGTCCACGAGATGATGATGATGATGAGCCACTTCCTCGGGCTATCATTTGTGATGGCCAGGACGCTTCTGTGAAAGAATTACGCATCTCACTGGGCCTTACCTGCTGAAATTAAGAAAAGTTTCGTTTCAAAGGGCTTGTGCCACGGTGCCAATGTTAACTCCATCTCCTGGTGTGCAGGAGGTCGTGGGTTCGATCCCGACCCCTGATGCCTGCAGCTGTATATTTGCAGTTAGCGTGTCTCTCCATCTCTCCCCGTGGTCGCGTGGAATATTTTTTCCAGATCCTCCTACAAATTTAGTTAAATATGCTTAGAATATTTGGAACATTTTACTGCCATACACACTTCATAAGCCACTTTGTTGAGCTATCATTTGTGGCCAGGTCGCTTCTGAAAAAGAAGCTAATACCTCGGCGGGCTTTGGCCCGGTAGGATACGGATGATTTAGTTTTATGGGTGTGTGATGTGTTTACCTTTATAGTACCACGTACTCCTGTCGCGTGTTCGTATTGTTTTTTGTTGTAACGTTGGAATGTTTAGCAGTAGACAAATACTCTAAACGCGTGACGTCGTTTCGAAACGTGGGGGGGGGAAAAACCGGAGGACCCGGAGAAAATTCCACGCGACCATGGGGAGAGAGAGAGAGAACACAAACTCCAAATATACAGCAGCAGGTCACGGGGGTCGGAATCCACGACCTCGTGCATGTCGAGCGAAGGAGATAACAACTCACACGCCCACCCTGAACTAACCGCTGTTCTGAGGACAGGACACACGGTGTACTTTACACGTCCATATGCTAAAACCGACAATCACTTTCAACTCATCCTCTCTCTGACCATTGTTCAGTCACTTCCTTATCACTCGCTTATCTCCACTGTCCACCGCGGGATTGTTCGCCTGACATTCACCCCAAGACAGCGCCTCCGCCCATTGCAACAACAGCGGGTGTTTTCTATCAGATTGGCAGTGTCCTTCGATGCGGGCTGCGTTCAACCACCCACCCGTACCCACCCACGCACGCACGCATACCCACCCACCCACCCACCACCACCCCACCCATACCCTGTGTTGATGTTGGCCTGCGGTACAACGCCGGCGGTGAGACAGGGCCATAAACAAGTCCGCTGCTGTATCTGGTGTAGGCCAATCAGTTTCAAAGACGACGCGCACATCATTATAATTACTATCAGAGCCACGTGTGTTTGCTTGTTTTACCGCGTGTACGTGTGGTTAATGCAGACTTGATTCCTTGCAAGAGGTGCATCATCTGTGTGCGTGGTTGAACATCTTAACACAACTCCTGTTTAATTGCCGGGCAGGGTGAACACACACCAATTGTGATTTTTCAAACCTTGATAATGACGCCAAGAGATCGCGTACTCAAATCCCTGTCTCCCTGCCCACTGAGTAACACCCTTGCTTGGTGACACATTGCCACCACTATTCTTAGGTTTTTTCGGTAAAGTCACGTAGGTAAAAAATTAAAATTACCTTTATTAATTTTAATTTTAATTTTTTACCTACATGACTTTACCGAAAAAACCTAAGAATATGAATCCTTGCAGTCACGAAAGCTTCAAATCTAGAATTGCTACCACTGTCAACCTACAGTATATCATTTCGTCATTTGCGTTTTGTCATTTGCGCTCCGATCAGTCTGGAGGTCGTCTGCCCGACCCGCGTTTGCGCTGCACGCAATTTCATATTTGGCGTTGATGTCATATTGATTTGCGTTTGTGCAACATTTTCGATTTCTCAGGCAGTGCAAATTGTTTTTATTTTCGGATTATCGATTTGCATCATTGCCGCGCTTTTATTTCATTTGTTGCTGTCACTTCGACACCTGCAATTGGCAATGTATGGTGCCAAAGAAGTTCAACACATATACACACTACCCATAGACTAACACTGCCCATAGACTAACACTGCCCATAGACTAACACTACCCATAGACTAACACTGCCATAGACTAACACTGCCCATAGACTAACACTGCCATAGACTAACACTGCCCATAGACTAACACTGCCCATAGACTAACACTGCCCATAGACTAACACTGCCCATAGACTAACACTGCCCATAGACTAACACTGCCCATAGACTAACACTGCCCATAGACTCAACACTGCCCATAGACTAACACTGCCCATAGACTAACACTGCCCATAGACTAACACTGCCCATAGACTACACTGCCCATAGACTAACACTGCCCATAGACTACACTGCCCATAGACTAACACTACCCATAGACTACACTGCCCATAGACTAACACTGCCCATAGACTACACTGCCCATAGACTAACACTACCCATAGACTCAACACTGCCCATAGACTAACACTACCCATAGACTCAACACTACCCATAGACTAACACTACCCATAGACTCAACACTGCCCATAGACTAACACTACCCATAGACTCAACACTACCCATAGACTAACACTACCATAGACTCAACACTGCCCATAGACTAACACTACCCATAGACTCAACACCGTCCATAGACTAACACTACCCATAGACTAACACTGCCCATAGACTAACACTACCCATAGACTCAACACTGTCCATAGACTCAACACTGTCCATAGACTCAACACTGCCCATAGACTAACACTGCCATAGACTCAACACTGCCCATAGACTCAACACTACCCATAGACTAACACTACCCATAGACTAACACTACCCATAGACTCACACTACCCATAGACTAACACTGTCCATAGACTCAACACTGTCCATAGACTCAACACTGCCATAGACTAACACTGCCCATAGACTAACACTACCCATAGACTAACACTACCATAGACTCAACACTACCCATAGACTCAACACTGTCCATAGACTCAACACTGCCCATAGACTAACACTACCCATAGACTAACACTACCCATAGACTAACACTACCCATAGACTCAACACTACCCATAGACTCAACACTGTCCATAGACTAACACTGTCCATAGACTCAACACTGCCATAGACTAACACTGCCCATAGACTCAACACTGTCCATAGACTCACACTACCCATAGACTAACACTACCCATAGACTCAACACTGCTCATAGACTAACACTACCCATAGACTCAACACTACCCATAGACTAACACTACCCATAGACTAACACTACCCATAGACTCAACACTGCTCATAGACTAACACTACCCATAGACTCAACACTACCCATAGACTAACACTACCCATAGACTAACACTACCCATAGACTAACACTACCCATAGACTAACACTGTCCATAGACTAACACTGTCCATAGACTAACACTACCCATAGACTAACACTGTCCATAGACTAACACTGCCCATAGACTAACACTGCCCATAGACTAACACTGCCCATAGACTAACACTGCCCATAGACTAACACTGCCCATAGACTCACACTACCCATAGACTCACACTGTCCATAGACTCAACACTACCCATAGACTAACACTGTCCATAGACTCAACACTGTCCATAGACTAACACTGCCCATAGACTAACACTGTCCATAGACTAACACTACCCATAGACTAACACTACCCATAGACTAACACTGCCCATCGACTAACACTGCCCATAGACTAACACTGCCCATAGATTCAACACTGCCCATAGACTCAACACTACCCAGTGTCAATTTTTAACAAACCGCACCAGGTACTCCTTTTGAGGCTGAGTCAACCTAGGAGGAGACCCAGGAACCAGTCCAGACAATCGACACCAGCGTTGGGCCGTGAGTGGGAATCGAACTCCGGGTCGCCGGGTTCGTAGCGCAGCGCGCTGACCGCTTCACCACCGCTCACAGCGAACACGAAGGCAGACGCACGCAACGGCCCCCGCCTCACCCACGTGAAGCGACGTCGTTCGGTTATTTCAGGAATGCGACTCTCGGGGGGAAAAAACCTGAAGCCGGGGCCCAACAGTTTGCCCGTTTAACAAACAGAGGCAACTGGGGAATACGAACGGGGACCGGAGCGTCTCACTCGGGCGGCTAAGGACGCGGCCCCGCCGAGATGGGTGACGTCCCCTTCTGCCAGCGGCATCGGCGGCAGCGTCTACGGATTCGTCGCTGGATCAGCTAACGCAGCCACGGGACGCTCGCCACGTCACACGCTCTCCGTTCTCCGGCATCGGCCAGGGGTGCCGCGCTGGCTAGGAGATGTCAACTACCTCGCCTGGTATGCAGGTGGTCCTGGGTTCAGATCCCAAACCCTGACGCCCGCTGTATATTTTGAGTCTGCGTGTCTCTCTCTCGCTCTCTCGCTCTCCCCGTGGTCGCACGGGTTTTTCTCCGGGTCCTTTGGTTTATCCTCTCTGCGTTCAACATCAACGTCACGCGTTTAGAGCATTTGGCTGCTATAAATGTCCACGTGTCGACGACAAGCCACTTGGTTGAGCCATCATTTGTGACGAGGTCGCTTCTGAACAAGAACTATACAGCTCAAGTGGGCCTAACCTGGTCAAATAAAAACACAGCCTGTTCCCCTATAACGCCGCGGTTGTAGTAGTTCTGGCATTCCTGAAGAACGCCGCGTGATAACACACAATATATAACATACAATAAAGCACAGTCCGCGATACCACGTGAGATGCGTACGCAGGTCTCAACAAAGACTGAGGGCACGTGGTGTAGCATCTCGAAGCATCCAGCAGCATCCCAGTGCTTCGTGTGACGCTACGCGAGACAGCCGTACAAACCGCTTACTCTACTCGCGCTGCGACATAGTTCCGTTCACTCCATCGCGTACTCGAATCGTAGATGTCGTGGGTTTATTTCCAACACACCGGTGTGCTGAACTAGTGACGGATTGCCACGTTCTGTTCACGTGACAAACCTCACTAGTTGGCTGTGTCGGGTGGTGGCGGGTTTAATGACACATTTATATTTACACAATCTAACCCAAAAAAACTCTATTGTGGATAATATTGGTCGTGAAAGCCTACTCCTACTACTACTTATACGCCTAAAACTGGGTGAGTGAGTGGGTGAGTGAGTAGGTGAGTGAGTGCGTGAGTGAGTGAATGAGTAAGTGGGTGAGTAAGTGGGTGAGTGAGTTGGCTAAAAGATGAGTGATTGAGTGAGTGGGTGGATGAGTGAGTTAGTAGGTGAGTGGTGGCGGGTTTAACGACACATTTATATTCACGCGATCTAACCAAAAAAAACTTCTATCATAGAGTGTAGTTCAGGTTGGAAGGTATTCGATTAAAAGTTTAAATACCCTCAACTAGAGTGATCTCGAAAGCTTCCCTGAACGGAGACCCCTTTCCACCAGCAGAGAGAACTTGCAAGGTTGCGCCTTTGCCTCCGCGTGTGAACTCCGGGGGTGGTTTGGCCACCGGTCGGGGGGAGCATTGTTGGGGCGCAAGGCCACGTAACTGCGAGGGTGCGAGTTCAAACCCGGTCGCCTCGGGGCAGCAGTTCAAAGCAGGCAACACTCGCTCAGCCGATGGGAAGTCAACCGCAGTTGTCACGCGAATTAACTCGCCCCCCCCCCGCCCTGCCCCCACCACCACCACAGGAATGTGGAATTTCCACCGCAGGGCTCGGGCCTGTGTAACGGGGTCGGGGGGGGGGGNCATCTCAGCAGTGTTTCGCTGCAAAATGGGACCGTTTTTGCCAGTAGCAAAGTATGAAAAAACAAGAAGAGATTTTACCCTTTCGGCAATAAAAACATGTGGTGTAAAGATGTTCAAACAGCAAATAGAAACTCCATTAACCACGCAAGTACTTGTGGTGAACATTCAAACAAACTGCTCCGATAAAAGATGATGCATTGCATTTGAAGCATCTTAACACAACTCCTGTTGTATTGCCAGAAAAAGTAAAACACCGATGCCTTATTGTTTCCAACCCCAGGGTTTGTCTGCAAAGAGAAATAACTGAGACTTTGCAAATGCAAAGAGTTCCTTGGGTTTCATGCAAGTTGGAGCTTTACACCTCGTCATCGTCATCATCGTCGTCGTCATCGTTACATTTTACCCTCGAGAGGAAAGCCTCCTTCCGCCAGCGGTCAGTTCAAACAAGTGGCTCAGCATCATCATCATCGCCGCCGCGTGGAAATTTGCAGCAGCCAAATTTCTCTGAACCGTGATGTTGATTCTCAATGGGGAGGGGAAAAACAACGGCGGACCCGGACAAAAATCCACGCGATCACGGGAGAGAGAGAGACGCAGAAAACTCAAAATATACAGCAGCAGGCATCAGGGTCAGGATTGAACCCACGTCCTCCTGCGTACCAGGAGAGATAGTTTGCTGTTAAACTAACACAAACCTATATTCTTGGTTCTTTCGGTAAAGTCACGTAGAAGGGAAACAATAAAATAATAAAACTATAAAACAATAAAAATTCTAACGACTTTTTGACTGCAACACAAACAGTCATCATCAGGTGTGAAATCCACAGCAAGAAAAGCTGCTGCTGCTGCTNATGATGCTGCTGCTGCTGATGATGCTGCTGCTCATGCTGCTGCAGCTGCTCATGCTGCTGCTCATGCTGCTGCTGATGCTGCTGCTGATGATCGAACCTGACAACGCCCGAGTTTGAGTTCCGGCCAAGGAGATCGTGGGTGGTGAGTGCGCATCGTGCGTACAAAGTACAAACCACACCCGGTCCCCAGAGCTCACACCACTCGCTGCGATTCACCTGCTCACCGACAGTAACAGCCGCCCCCTTAGCGCTCTTCTATCGCTGCTACCAAACTAAACAATCTAATATTTATTTATTTAACACGCGAGGCCTCAATGAGCCGCAAGACGCAGCTCTTCATCAGAAGTGACCTGGCCGTCCACAAATGATAACCCAATGAAGTGGGATTATCATCGTCACGGGGAAAACGACAGCAACAGCCAAATACTCTAAACGCGTGAAGTTGATTCTAGATGTGGAGGGGAAAAACCGGAGGACCCGGAGAAAAATCCACGTGATCCGCAGGGAGAGAGATATACAAACTCAGCAGGAGTCGGGGTCAGGATCGAGCCCACAACCTCCTGTATGCCAGGCGGGGTAGTTAACATCTCCTAGCCACTGCGGTCAACTACCATGGTGACTTGTTCCTGTGAACCTCGCTCGTTGATTCCTCCACCACCCGTGCTGAGACCATCCGCTGCCTCAACCAGTGTCTCTAGCCACCATCACAACAGGTCACTACAGCACACCCAGCCACTCACCCAGCCACTCACCCAGCCACTCACCCGGCCACTCACCCGGCCACTCACCCGGCCGCTCACCACCGCTCACCCAGCCGCTCACCCAGCCGCTCACCCAGCCGCTCACCCAGCCGCTCACCCAGCCGCTCACCCAGCCGCTCACCCAGCCGCTCACCCAACCACTCCCAGCCACTCACCCAGTCACTCCCCAGCCACTCCCCCAGCACTCACCCCCCCACCCACTTACTCACCCAGCCACTCACCCAGCCACTCACCCAGCCACTCACCAGCCACTCACCCAGCCACTCACCCAGCCACCAACCCACCCACTCACCCAGCCACTCACCCAGCCACTCACCCAGCCACTCACCCAGCCACTCACCAGCCACCAACCCACCCACTCCCCACCCAGCCACTCACCCAGCCACTCACCCAGTTACTCACCAAGTCACTCAGCCAGCGACTCACCAAACCACTCCCCAGCCAGTCACCCAGCGACTCCCCCACCAACCCACTCCAACACTCACCCAGCCACTTAGCCACCCACCCACCAACCCGGCCACTCGCCCGTTCACCGGGCGAGCGGGTGTGGGTGACGGCGAGCGACTCACTTGGCCGTGTAGGCGAAGTCCAGGAGAAGTTCGAGCACCTCGGGGTGGATCGCCTCGTGAAGTCCACCTCGCCGTCGCGGCTCTCGCGCAGCCCGCCGGCGAACATCGCCTCGAAGTAGCGGCTGCACGCAGCCAGCACGGCGCGGTGGCACGGGAAGTCGCGCTGGCCCGCCCGCAGCACCACGTCGGTGAAGAGCGAGCGCTTGCGCAGGGCGCACAGGCGGCCCAGCACGCAGTCGGCGTGGCCCGGCTTGTGGAAGAGCGCCAGGTTCATGGAGCCCGTGCTCGCACGCGACTTGCGGTTCTCGTGCACCGACACCGACATCGTGGCGGCGGCGGTTTTGGTGGTGGTGGTGAACGAAGGTGGTGGTGGTGGTGAACGAAGGTGGTGACAGTGGTGACGGTTGTGGTGAAGTTGGTGGTTGTGACAGTGCTGGTTGTGGTGGTGGCAAGAGTAGCGACGGTGGTAGTTAAGTTGGTGGTTGTGACGGTGGTGGTTTTGGTGGCGACAGTGCGAGGAGACGGTGGTTACGGTCGAGGAGACGGCGGTTACGTGGCGAGGTGGTGGTGGTTCACGTGTCGTGGCGATGGTGGTTCACGTGGCGATGGTGGTGGTGATTCACGTGGTGGTGGTTCACGTGGTGGTGGTGGTTCAGTGGTGGTGGTGGTGGTGGTTCAGTGGTGGTGGTGGTTCAGTGGTGGTGGTGGTGGTGGTGGCATGGTGGTGGTGGTGGTGGTTCACGTGGTGGTGGTGGTGGTGGTGGTGGTGGTGGTGGTGGTGGTGGTTCACGTGGCGACAGTCCTTCGAGAGCCCTTCGCCTCCCTTGCTGTCCCGGCCCGCGTCACCGAAGCTGTAAAACATCGTCAACAGCCGGTTTGTTTCTTTCGGTGATTTACATGAACGACGACGACAACAGAGTGGAGTTTCACGTTTCGTTTCACACACGGGATTTGCCGACCACAGGACCCGAAGGCCAGCAACAAACAGCGCCTTCAAAGGGGTGCCGTGTTGGCTGGGAGATGTTAATTCCCTCGCCTGGTGTACAGGAGGTCGTGGGTTCGATCCCGACCCTGACGCCTGCTGTACACAGTTTGCGTGTCTCTCTGTCTCTCTCCCCGTGGGGGTCGCGTGGATCTTTTTCTCCGGGTCCTCCGGTTTTTTCCCCTCCACAGTTAGAATCGACATCACCACGCGTTTCAAGCATCTTTACAAATACTCTTGTCAAGGCCAGGTCACTTACGCCGCCCACCAAACGTTCAACATCAGACCCAACTCCGGCCGGCCCGGATGTGGTCACGTGGGTGGTGTGGAGGAGGTGGTGGGGGGACAATGACATTTCAGATTCAGAGGGACTCCATAAGTACGGGGTTGGGGGGATGTCACCGGTGGTTTTCAAGAGCCCTGCGACCTCGGAAAGGTTTTTTTTATTGACGGTGGCGGCGGAGAGAGAGACGTAGCAGTGCACACACGGGGACTGGGAACAGCCATCCACGGTGGCTAGGAGATGTTAACTACCTCGCCTGGTACACAGGAGGTCGTCGGTTCGACCCAGACCCTGACGATGCCTGCTGTATATTTGGAGTCTGCGTCTCTCTCTCTCTCATCATCATCAGGGTGGCTAGGAGATGTTAACTACCTCGCCTGGTATACAGGAGGTCGGTTGTGGCTTCGCTCCTAACGCCTACTGTATATTTGGAGTTTGCGAGTGCGTGTCTCTCTCTCTCCCCGTGGTGGCGTGGGTTCTTCTCCGGGTCCTCCGGATTTCCCCCCTCCACATTTAGCTTGAAATGTGCGCTTGGAGTATGCGGCTGGTGTACAGTTCCACGTGGTGATGATAAAGCCACCACTTCGTTGAGCTATCATGTACGATAACCAGGCCGCTTCTAAAAAGAGCGACATAGCAGATCAGTGGGGCCGTACCTGGTCAAATAAAAATAGTCTTTTAGTGTGTGTGGGTGTGAGTGTAGGTGTGAATGTGCTCATCCCTGTAATAGATAGAGGAGGCCGCTGACAGCCAGGGCTCAAATTCCAGATGTCAGGCGCCTGTGATTAAACCGGGTTGTGTAGCGTAGAGACCCACAGACTCACAAAGCGACCCATAGACTCACATAGAGATCCACAAACTCACAAAGAGACCCATAGACTCACATAGAGATCCACAAACTCACAAAGCGACCCATAGACTCACATAGAGACCCATAGACTCAAATAGAGACCCATAGACTCACATAGAGATCCACAAACTCACACAGAGACCCATAGACTCACATAGAGATCCACAAACTCACACAGAGACCCATAGACTCACATAGAGACCCAAACTCGCAAAGTGACCCATAGACTCACAAAGAGACCCATAGACTCACATAGAGACCCCCATAGATTCGCATAACATCACCACCCACTAACATCACCGCCCCACTAACATCACCACCCCACTAACATCACCACTAACATCACCACTAACATCACCACCAACATCACCACTAACATCACCACCAACATCACCATTAACATCACCACTAACATCAACACCCACTAAAATCACCACTAACATCACCGCTCCACTAACATCACCGCCCCACTAACATCACCACTAACATCACCGCTCNACTAACATCACCGCCCACTAACATCACCACTAACATCACCACCCTACTAACATCACCACTAACATCACCACTAACATTACCGCCCCACTAACATCACCACCCCACTAACATCACCGCTCCACTCATTGTCACTGCTCCCTCGTTACCGCCACGTTTCGTGGATGACGGGGGTGGTGTGTGGGTGGCGTGTGTGTGAGTGGCGTGTGGGTGAAGGCGGGGTGGATGTGTGGGTGGCGTGTGGCTGTGTGGGGGGGTGGGTGGGATGTGGCTGTGTGGGTGGTGGTGGGGGTGGTGTGTGTGTGGGTGGTGTGGGTGTGTGTGTGGGTGGTGTGTGGCTGTGTGTGGTGGTGTGTGATGTGGCTGTGTGGGTGGCTGTGTGTGTGTGGCTGTGTGTGTGGCTGTGTGTGTGTGTGGTGTGTGTGTGGGTGGTGTGTGTGGTGTGGTGGGGTGTGTGTGTGGCTGTGTGTGTGGGTGTGTGTGTGCTGTGTGTGTGGGTGGTGTGTGTGTGGCTGTGTGGGTGGCGTGTGGCTGTGTGTGTGTGTGTGTGTGGGTGGCTGTGTGTGTGTGTGGCTGTGTGTGTGGTGGTGTGTGTGTGGCTGTGTGGGTGGTGTGTGTGTGGGTGTGTGTGTGTGGCTGTGCGTGTGGCTGTGTGTGTGTGTGGCTGTGTGTGTGGCTGTGTGTGTGTGGCTGTGTGGGTGGCGTGTGGTGTGTGTGTGGCTGTGTGGGTGGTGTGTGTGGCTGTGTGTGTGTGTGTGGCTGTGTGTGTGTGTGGCTGTGTGTGTGTGTGTGTGTGGCTGTGTGTGTGGGTGGCTTGTGTGTGTGTGTGGGTGTGTGTGTGTGTGTGGCTGTGTGTGTGGGTGGTTGTGTGTGTGTGTGTGGCTGTGTGTGTGGCTGTGTGTGTNGGTGGTGTGTGGCTGTGTGTGTGTGTGGCTGTGTGTGTGTGTGGCTGTGTGGGTGTGTGGCTGTGTGTGTGGCTGTGTGTGTGTGTGTGGCTGTGTGTGTGTGGCTGTGTGGGTGGGTGTGTGTGTGTGTGTGGCTGTGTGTGTGTGTGGCTGTGTGTGTGTGTGGCTGTGTGTGTGGGTGGTGTGTGTGTGGCTGTGTGGGTGGCGTGTGTGTGTGTGTGTGTGTGTGGCTGTGTGTGTGTGTGGCTGTGTGTGTGTGTGTGTGTGTGTGTGTGTGTGTGGCTGTGTGTGTGTGTGGCTGTGTGTGTGTGTGTGGCTGTGTGTGGCTGTGTGTGTGTGTGGCTGTGTGTGTGTGTGGCTGTGTGTGTGGGTGTGTGTGTGTGTGGCTGTGTGTGTGTGTGGCTGTGTGTGTGGTGATGTGTGTGTGTGTGTGGCTGTGTGTGTGGTGTGGCTGTGTGTGGCTGTGTGTGTGGCTGTGTGTGTGTGTGNTGTGTGTGTGTGGTTGTGTGTGTGGCTGTGTGTGTGGCTGTGTGGGGGGCGGCTTCACAGTGGAGGTGTAAATTGGGACGCGTCTCGCGCCGGCGTCTGTGAGCAACGGCGTCATCGATCGTCTCACTCCCCCCACCAAACACCCCCCCNACTCCCCCACCAAACACCCCCACTCTGGCGGTCGGAGTGGGGAGAGTGGGGGGGCGTGGGGGGCGGGGGAGCGAGGGGGCGTGGGGGGCGACGGAGGGGGCGTGGGGGGCGAGGGGGCAGCGAGGGGGTGGGCACGGGGGCGTGGGGGCGAGGGGGCGCGAGGGGGCGTGGGGGCGAGGGGTAGCGAGGGGGCGTGGGGGGCGAGGGGGTGCGAGGGGGGTGGGGGCGAGGGCGAGGGGGCGTGGGGGCGGGGGGCGAGGGGGCGTGGGGGGGGGNCGCGGGGGCGTGGGGGGGGGGGCGGGGGCGTGGGGGGGGGAGCGAGGGGGTGGGGGCGTGGGTGTGTGGTTGTGTGGTGGGTGGGGNTGTGAGCGCAGGTGGCCACGCGCGTGCGTGTGTGCGCGTGTGTGTGTGTGCGTGTGTGTGTGTGCGCGTGTGTGTGTGTGCGTGCGTGTGTGTGCGTGTGCATGCATGTGTGTGTGTTTGTGTGCGCGTGTGTTTGTGTGCGTGTGTGTGCGCGTGTGTGTTTGTGTGCGTGTGTGTGCGTGTGTGGCGTGTGTGTGTGCGTGTGTGTGCGCGTGTGTTTGTGTGCGTGTGTGTTTGTGTGTGCGCGTGTGTTGTGTGCGTGTGTGTGCGTGTGCGCGTGTGTGTTTGTGTGCGTGTGTGTGCGTGTGTGCGCGTGTTTGTGTGCGCGTGTGTGCGGTGTGTGTTTGTGTGCGTGTGTGTTTGTGTGTGCGCGTGTGTTTGTGTGCGCGTGTGTGCGCGTGTGTTTGCGTGCGTGTGTGTGTGCGTGTGTGTGCGTGTGTGCGCGTGTGTTTGTGTGCGTGCGTATGCGCGTGTGTGTGCGCGTGTGTGTTTGTGTGCGTGTGTGCGCGTGTGTGCGTGTGTGTTCGCGTNTGTGTGCGTGCGTGTGTGCGTGCATGTGTGCGTGCGTGTGCGCGTGTGTGTGCGCGCGTGTGTTTGTGTGCGTGTGTGTTGTGTGCGCGTGTGTGTGCGTGCGTGTGTGCGTGCATGTGTGCGTGCGTGTGCGCGTGTGTGTGTGTTCGCGCGTGTGTGTGTGTGCGTGTCGTAACAGCGGCGATGCCCACCACCACCACCCCACCACCCCCACTACCACCCCCCACCACCACCACTCCCCACCCCCACCATCTGGCCGACTCTCGCAGCTGGACATCCAACAAAGACGGTGGCCGCCGCCGCCGCCGCATCTCTGCCCGGCGCTCTCTGCACGCGCTGCCGTGCGCCGTCTGGAACGCTCTGCACTGACCGATAGTGAGGAAGCCGCTGGGAGCTGTGGCACTTTAAATCATCATCTAGATCTCTACTATACACTACTATATACTACACCACTATACATTACACTATATACTACACCACTATACATTACACTATATACTACACCACTATACATTACACTACACTATACACTACACTACTATACACTACACTATACTACTTTACATTACACTATCCACTACACTACTTTACATTACACTATACACTACACTACTATACATTACACTACACTACTATACATTACACTATACTACTTTACATTACACTATCCACTACACTACTTTACATTACACTATACACTACACTACTATACACTACACTATATACTATATACTACACTTCTATACATTACACTATACACTACTATACATTACACTATACACTACACGACTATACATTACACTATACACTACACTATAAATTACACTATACACGACACTACTAAACATTACACTATACACTACATTTATGGCTACCCATAAACTCAACACTTCCCACAGACTCAACACTACCCATAGACTCAACACTACCCATAGACTCAACACTACCCATAGACTCAACACTGCCCATAGACTCAACACTACCCATAGACTCAACACTGCCCATAGACTCAACACTACCATAGACTCAACACTGCCCCATAGACTCAACACTACCCATAGACTCAACACTGCCCATAGACTCAACACCGCTCATAGACTCAACACTTCCCACAGACTCAACACTGCCACAGACTCAACACTGCCCATAGACTCAACACTGCCCATAGACTCAACACTACCCATAGACTCAACACTGCCCATAGACTCAACACTGCCCATAGACTAACACTGCCCATAGACTCAACACTACCCATAAACTAACACTGCCCATAGACTCAACACCGCTCATAGACTCAACACTTCCCACAGACTCAACACTACCCATAGACTCAACACTACCATAAACTCACACTGCTCATAGACTCAACACTTCCCACAGACTCAACACTGCCCATAGACTCAACACTACCCATAGACTCAACACTACCCATAGACTCAACACTACCCATAGACTCAACACTGCCCATAGACTCAACACTGCCCATAGACTCAACACTGCCCATAGACTCAACACTGCCNATAGACTCAACACTACCCATAGACTCAACACTGATAGACTCAACACTGCCATAGACTCAACACTGCCAAGACTCAACACTACCCATAGACTAACACTGCCCATAGACACTATGGGGACCTCATTTGCCAGGGTTCTTTACCCTTCTACAACACTGACACCTTTTTGGAAGGAGTCATGTTTGCATAGACCGCAATACCTGCAGCAACAGACATCTCTGATAATGTGCACATTATCAGAGTTATGTCTTTTGTTTGTATTATAACTCAGGNATTGCGGTCTATNCCATGAAAAAGGTGTCAGGTTGCCAGATAGAATAAAGACAATTATCACTGNCCATAGACTCAACACTACCATAGACTCAGCAATGCACCTCCGATTAGCACGATTGGTTACGTACTGCAACAGAAGTCCACCACACACACACCCAGTGNCTGCGGGCCACACTTCTACAGACACAGGGCGGCGTCCGACGAGCACCGGCGTCGTGGTGGGCCCGGCGGCGATGGCGACGTCCCCAGCGCCACGGGGCGTCCACTCGGAGCTCTCCACGCCGGGAGAGAGACAGGGCCCGCTGAAGCAGACACCACAGAGCCACTTCTGAGGTGTGACCCCCACCCCGCCACTCCACCCCCACCTGCCACTCCACCCCCACCCACGTCCACCCACCACTCCACCCCCACCCACCCNACCCACGTCCACCCCCCACCCCCACTCCACCCCACCCACGTCCACCCACCACCCCCACTCCACCCCACCCACGTCCACCCACCACCCCCACCACTCCACCCCCACCCACGTCCACCCACCACCCCGCCACTCCACCCCCACCCACGTCCACCCACCACCCGCCACTCCACCCCCACCCACGTCCACCCCCACCCCACCACTCCACCACCCNACCCCCCACCCACGTCCACCCACCACCCCACCACTCCACCCCCACCCACGTCCACCACCACCCGCCACTCCACCCCCCACCCCCACTCCACCCCCCCCCACTCCACCCCCACCCCGCCACTCCACCCCCCACCCACTCCACCCCCACCACTCCACCCACCACCCCACCACTCACCCCCACCCACGTCCACCCACCACCCCCACTCCACCCCCACCCACCACTCCACCCACCCACGTCCACCCACCACCCCGCCACTCCACCCCCACCCCCACTCCACCCCCACCCACGTCCACCCCACCCCGTCCACCCCCACCCCCCCGTCCACCCCCACCCACGTCCACCCCCACCCACGTCCACCCCCACCCACGTCCACCCACCACCCACGTCCACCCCCACCCACGTCCACCCACCACCCACGTCCACCCCACCCACGTCCACCCACCACCCACGCCACCCCACCCGCCACCCACCCCCACCCCCCCACGTCCACCCCCACCCACGTCCACCCACCACGTCCACCCACCACGTCCACCCCCACCCACGTCCACCCACCACCCCCCACCCCGCCACGTCCACCCCCACCCACGTCCACCCACCACCCACGTCCACCCACCCCCCCCCCCCCCACCCCCACGTCCACCACCACCCCGCCACTCCACCCCCACCCACCCACCACCCACGTCCACCCCCACCCGCCACTCCACCCCCACCACGTCCACCCCCACCCAGTCCACCCCCCCCACTCCACCCCCACCCACCACCCCCACCCGCCACCCACGCCACCACCCCCACCCGCCACTCCACCCACCACGTCACCCACCACCCCCCTGGTTTACGCAGAAAAGGAGCCACGTGACAGGGCAATGTCTGTCAAGATGACACTTCGATTCTCAGAGATCGATTTTGGTCAAGTCGAGTGCAAAACAAATTCTACGTCATGGTTTTGTTAGAAGCCAGTCTCATCACAGCTTAGTCTGTGCGAGTCTGTGGGTCTCTGTGTGAATCTACGGGTCTCTGTTTGAGTCTATGGGTCTCTATGTGAGTCTACGGGTCTCTGTGCGAGTTTATGGTCTCTGTGTGAGTCTACGGGTCTCTGTGTGAGTCTGTGGGTCTCTATGGGAGTCTACGGGTCTCTATGGAGTCTACGGGTCTCTATGGGAGTCTATGGGTCTCTATGTGTGTGGGTCTCTATGTGAGTCTACGGGTCTCTGTGCGAGTCTATGGTCTCTATGTGAGTCTACGGGTCTCTGTGTGAGTCTATGGATCTCTATGTGAGTCTACGGGTCTCTATGTGAGTCTACGGTCTCTATGTGAGTCTACGTGTCTCTATGGGAGTCTATGGGTCTCTGTGTGAGTCTACGGGTCTCTGTGTGAGTCTACGGGTCTCTATGGAGTCTACGGGTCTCTATGTGAGTCTACGTGTCTCTCTGGAAGTCTACGGGTCTCTGTGTGAGTCTGTGGGTCTCTATGTGAGTCTATGTCTCTCTGTGATGAGTCTGTGGGTCTCTATGGAGTCGATGGTCTCTGTGGGAGTCTGTGGGTCTCTATGGAAGTCTATGGGTCTCTGTGTGAGTCTGTGGGTCTCTATGTGAGTCTCTATGCGAGGATGAGGAGGGACACATAGACAGAGACAGCAAAGATTGAGACGCAGAGGGCCAGAAGGCGACGTAGGAAGGTAAAAGATTGGCAAGACACGAAGGATTTCTACGCCGGGCTGATCCGGCAAAAATGTCCGTGGCCAAGAAAAACACTGCGCGCTCCGCACTTCAAGTTGCCGAGTCAGTGCCCCCCCCCCCCCATTAGTTGATAGCCAACAGGCACACATGCAGGCAGGCCTGCCGGGTTGGTAATCGTGACAGTAAGTGAGATGCACGCCGCACTGATATTGCACCAGGCTCCTCCTACGATCTGCTCAGAACTGAGGAGCAGCAAGCGAGGAACGGCGCGCTGGCAATGCCCCACATGTTTCATAAAGCAGGAGAGATAATGCCTCTAATGGGTGCAGCACCACTGGCTCCCTCTCCCTCTCATCTCACTCTACTCCCCCCTACAACGCTCTCTCATACCTCTCCCTCGCTCCACTCCACACTCTCTTTTGCCTCTCATCTCACTTTTCTCCCTCTACAACACTCACTCCTACCTCTCCCTCTCCTCTCACTCCACTCCCCTCCACGCACTCTCCTGCCTCTCCCTCTCATCTCACTCCACTCCCCTCCCGCACTCTCCTGCCTCTCCCCTCTCATCTCACTCCACTCCCTCCCGCCTCTCCTGCTCTCATCCACTCCACTCGCTCTCCTACCTCTCCCCTCTCACTCCACTCCCTCCACGCGCTCTCCTACCTCTCGTCTCACTCCACCGTCTCGCTCCACACAGACTCTGCTCCAAGTTGTTCTGTCACAAGACGCAGCCAGCCCTTCCGCTCCATGTGAGAGGTCACTCATTCCTCCTCTGCTGCCCCCCCCTGCCCCCACGGTCTGGAATTCCCTTTGTTGTATGTTTGACACCGCGTAAATCAAAATCTCCATTTCCCCCCCCTACCCACAGCCATCTGGGATGTCAGCTCCTTGCCCGTGTTGAAGTCCAGGCTCGAGGCCTTCCCCTCTGCGCCGACGACCCGACCTTCCTCGCCCGGCAGAGCAAACGCGCGCCCGGCGGTTTCCGTACAGAATGTGCGTCCACGCTGAGTGGCGTTATCAAGGTGGTCAGGGGTGCATCTCTCCCATGTTGGCCGGGTCATCCCGAAAGCAACGCAACACAAAACCCAAACGAGATTCGTCCCCCGCGTGAGTCGCGACTGTCGCTCTCGCGAGGGACATCGGTGCGGGTCTCGCTGATGATTACGCAGAAGCGGCAAGCGGCGTTTGCCAACCGTGCCACGCACAACCACACGCCACCCCCCCCCCCNTCCAATAGAGAACGATTAGCACGGTTGGCTACGTGCGGCGTGAAATAAGTTCAACATACGTACACACACACGTACGTACGCAACGACACATCGAGTCCACTATTATCTGGGTGATGGTTGGTTGGTCAGGGGTGGCCCGGATAATCTGAAATGCCAAACGCACGTAAATTCGACTTAACAACAACAACAAACGTTTACAGCAAGCGGAATTGTGTGCGCGGGCGTGGAACGTGATCGTGGTTACATTGCTTAGATCGCGTAAATATAAATGTGTCGTTAAACCCGCCACCACCTGGCAATTCTGGATAATCGCCTAATGAGGCTTGGTGTTGTAATTACCCAGCGAAACGTCACGGCTACACGAATTGTAATCGTTGTTTGTGGGTTTAACTCTCCAACACAGCTTGCCAACTGAGTTGGCGCGTGGTAAGACCAGGATTGCTTCGCACGCGAAACACATCATCGCTGGCCTTTATCTCCCAGGCGGGACGGTCAACCCTCGGCCACGTGTGGTGACGGGAGGGCTGACGTGCTGTTGAGATAAACAAAATGAGCTTCATCTTCTTGGTTCTTTCGGTAAAGTCACGTAGAATGGAAATAATCAAATAATAAAATAAAACATAATAAAATAATCTCACGATGTTCGGCCACAACGCAAGCAGCCGTCCTCAGGTGAAGACCAGGTCTGTCGAAAGACAGAGTCTGAATGACTTCCCGACAGACCTGTTCTCCACCTGAGGACGGCTGCTTGCGTTGTGACCGAAACGTCGTGAGGATTATTTTATTATGTTTGATTTTATTATTTTATTACTTCCCTTCTACGTGACTTTACCGAAAGAACCAAGAAGATGAATCCCTGCAGTCACGAAAGCTTTAAATCGAAAAATGAGCTTCATAGCTCAT
This sequence comes from Lethenteron camtschaticum, assembly GCA_018977245.1. Taxonomy (NCBI): domain Eukaryota; kingdom Metazoa; phylum Chordata; class Hyperoartia; order Petromyzontiformes; family Petromyzontidae; genus Lethenteron; species Lethenteron camtschaticum. The sequence goes on along the minus strand of MU249723.1, from coordinate 7,057 downwards.
CGGATTCCTGCAGTGTGAATACATTCTCTGATCGGTGCTCCAACTCCAAGAGATCACAAGCGAGCCAGTGATGGTCGCTGGGCCACTCGGCCCCCAGATGTGACCAAAACGCCAAGTGGCCAGCAACAACCGGCACTAACTACAACAGTTGCATTCAATAAAAGTTAAAACGCGTTGATTGAATTGTAAGAGCTGGGAGGGAGGGGTGGGGGGAGGGTGTGGGGGAACGGGACGACGGAGACGGAATTCCAAAGTTGGCCAGCGGAGAGGAGCAGAAAGAGAAGCTTTGTGACCTGCAGTCTGGTGGGAGGGTGAGTGGGTGAGTGAGTGGTGGGTGAGTGGGTGGGTGGGTGAATGGGTGGTGAGTGAGTGGGTGGGTGGGAGTGAGTGAGTGGTGGTGTGGGTGAGTGGGTGGTGGGTGNGGTGAGCAAGTGAGTGAGTGAGTGAGTGAAGTGGGTGGGTGGGTGAGTGAGTGGGTGGGTGAGTGGGTGGGTGAGTGGGTGAGTTGCTGGGTGAGTGAGTGGGTGGGTGAGTGGGTGTGAGTGGGTGAGTGGGTGGGTGGGTGAGTGGGTGGATGGGTGGGTGGGTGAGTGGTGGATGTGTGGGTGGGTGTGTGGGTGGGTGGGTGTGTGGGTGGGTGGGTGGGTGAGTGGGTGGGTGAGTGGGTGGGTGAGGTTGGATGAATGGGTGGTTGGGTAAGTTTCTGGTTGATGGGGAGTGAGTGTTGGGTGAGTTTCTGGTTAGTGGGTGATGAGGTTGGGTGGGTGAGTCAGTTGCTGGGTGAGTTGCTGGGATTGCGAGTGAGTAGTTGCTGAGTGATAGGGAGGGGTGAGTGGTTTCTGAGTGATAGTTGAGTGATTGGGTGGTGGTTGAGTGAGTGAGTCACTTGCTGGGAGCGTGAGTGGGTGACTGTTGTGACGCAGTTTGGTGGGAGTGAGAGGGGAGTGAAGGTGGTTGTTGCATGCAGTGGTTGTGTGAGTGTGTGGCGAGTGTGTGCACGAGTGTGGGTGAGTGGGTGTGTGTGTGAGGAGCGGTGGTGTAGCGGTTAGCGCGCTACGCTATGAACCCGGCGACCCGAGTTCGATGCCCGCTCACAGCCAACACCCGTGACGATTATCTGAAGCGGTCATGGGCCTCCCCTAGGTCGACTCAGCCTCAAATGAGTACCTGGTGCGGTGAGTAAACATCGCCACTGGGGAGACAAAAGCGGTCGGCGTGGTTCTGGCCACCCACCCCCTCGTGTACCGTTCTGGCCTTTATAGGTGCTCGCTAACAGCACTTGCCCTACAGTCTGTTAAGGCTACACGGGGGATCTTTGTCTTTGTTGTGACATGCAGGGCGGTGGTTGTGAGTGGATGTGTGGATGAATGTGTGAACGAGTGGGTGAGTGGATGTATGGGTGAGTGGATGTGTGGGTGAGTGTGTGAATGAGTGAGTGAATGAGTGAGTGAATGAGTGAGTGGACGAGTGAGTGGGTGGATGTATGGGTGAGTGGATGTGTGGGTGAGTGTGTGAATGAGTGAGTGAGTGAATGAGTGAGTGAATGAGTGAGTGAATGAATGAGTGGACGAGTGAGTGGGTGGTTGGGTGTGTGAATGAGTGAGTGGATGTGTGAGTGAGTGTGTGAGCGAGTGGGTGGTTGGGTGAGTGGGTGAATGAGTGAGTGGACGAGTGAATGGGTGGTTGGGTGAGTGGGTGTGTTGGTGAGTGTGTGAATGAGTGAGTGGACGAGTGAGTGGATGTGTGGGTGAGTGGATGTGTGGGTGAGTGTGTGAATGAGTGAGTGGACGAGTGAGTGGGTGGTTGGGTGAGTGGGTGGACGAGTGAGTGGACCGAGTCCTCGACAGAGGTGGAGGAGGAGTGACCACCGTGCCGAGTTCACTGGCACAGTAACCGCGGTGCCGTGATGACCCGGCACTCCCTGCTACTGTACTGTGTGTACACAGGCGTCCACGTGGAAGCAACAACAACACCCCCCCCCCCCCCATAGGACCCCGTGGATCTGCGTCCCACAAACTTCCTTGAAGGAGGTCTCGTAGGGGTTGTCCACAACCATTCTGTTCCATGTATTAGAGCCCTGTGAGCCATTCGGCTCTAGATCGGGTGCAACCGCCACAAATAACAAACATGATCAAGGAAACATCTTAAAGGGGCTACGATTAAAGTCGGTTGCCCTGCGGTATTTGACGGGGTCGACTGAACGAGCGACTCACGTGCAGCAGGCAAGAGGAAGATGCCCCCCCCCCGTGTCACCTGTAGTAACACCGACTGTGTGCCACGTGGGGGCGACTGCTGCTGTTAGCGGGCAGCACCTGGCAAGGACGCCCCGTGGCACACGAGGGGTGGTGGGTGGGTGGCCAGCAAACACGCCCGGCCGCCTTTGTCTCCCAGACTGGCGATGTTTACTACGACGCAACAGGTTACTCGTTTGAGGCTGAGTCGACCTAGGAGAGGCCCAGGGGCGGTTCAGATAATCGTCACCGGTGTTGGTCGTAACGCAGCGCGCTAACCGCTGTACCACCGCTCCCACATGCAACACACAACACACACGCCACACACAATATACCACATAACACACAACACCACACACTACACACAACATACCACACTACACACACTAACAACACTACACACACCACACACACAACACACCACACACACACACACTACACACACTACACACACCACACACACTACACACACCACACACACACCACATATGCCACACACACTACACACACACCACACACACATCACACACCACACACACATCACACACCACACACACACACACTACACACTACACACACTACACACATCACACACTACACACACTACACACATCACACACACCACTCACATACTACACACACTACACACATCACACACATCACATACTACACACACTACACACATCACACACACCACTCACATACTACACACACAACACACACTACACACCACACAGAACACACACAGCACACACACCACACACACACCACTACCACCACACTACACACACACACACACACACACTACACACACACACAACACAACGTACACTACACACACTACACACACAANACAACANACACTACACACACACACTCACACCCACACTACACACACACNACACACTCACACACNACNCACAACACACACAACACACACAACACACACACCATACACCACACACTACACACACAACACACACNACACACACTACACAACACACACACACTACACACACANCACACAACACACACTACACACACAACACACAACACACACAACACACACACCATACACCACACCACACACACTACACTACACACACATCACACACACACACCACACACACTACACAACACACACACAACACACACACACACACACCACACACTACACACACACCNTACACCCACCACACACACTACACTACAGACACATCACACTACACAACACACACACACTACACAACACACACACAACACACACTACACACAACACACACACAACACACACACAACACTACAGACACATCACACTACACAACACACACACACAACACACACACAACACACACCACACAACACACACACAACACACACACAACACACACTACACACACACACACCACACGAGTAATCGTGCCACGTGCAGCGATTCTGCCGATCCACTGCTGGATGATGAGGAAGGGCGAGTGACGGCTGTTTGACCATACTTCACCACGCTGGTCACACTTCACTCCGCTGATCACACTTCACCCCCTGGTCACACTTCACCACACTGGTCACACTTCACCACCTGGTCACACTTCACCACGCTCGTCACACTTCACCCCTGGTCACACTTCACCCCCTGGTCACACTTCACCCCCTGGTCACACTTCACCACACTGGTCACACTTCACCACGCTGGTCACACTTCACCCCTGGTCACACTTCACCCCCTGGTCACACTTCACCCCCTGGTCACACTTCACCACCTGGTCACACTTCACCACGCTGGTCACACTTCACCCCTGGTCACACTTCACCCCCTGGTCACACTTCACCCCCTGGTCACACTTCACCACCTGGTCACACTTCACCACCTGGTCACACTTCACCACGCTGGTCACACTTCACCCCCTGGTCACACTTCACCACGCTGGTCACACTTCACCCCTGATCACACTTCACCCGCTGGTCACACTTCACCCCCTGGTCACACTTCACCCGCTGGTCACACTTCACCCCCTGGTCACACTTCACCCGCTGGTCACACTTCACCCCCTGGTCACACTTCACCCCCTGGTCACACTTCACCACGCTCGTCACACTTCACCCCCTGGTCACACTTCACCCCCTGGTCACACTTCACCCCCTGGTCACACTTCACCCTGGTCACACTTCACCCCCTGGTCACACTTCACCACGCTGGTCTCACTTCACCCCTGGTCACACTTCACCCTGGTCACACTTCACCCCCTGGTCACACTTCACGCTGGTCACACTTCACCCCTGGTCACACTTCACCCGCTGCCCACACTTCACCCCCTGGTCAGCGTTAGTTGGTGAACACTGTGGCGACCCTAATCACTGGCGAGGACTTCATCTGAAGGGAACAAACTACGAGGAATCCACCGCGTGGCAACAACAACGACGACAACAACAGCGACAACAACAACAACAACTACAACAACTACCACAACAACTACAACAACCACAACAACTACCACAACAACTACCACACAACTACAACTAAACTACCACAACAACTACAACTACCACAACAACTACAAACTACCACAACAACTACCACAACAACTACAACACTACTACCACAACTACCACAACTACCTCAACTACTACCACAACTACAACTACAACAACAACTACACACTACTACTACTACTACTACCACAACAACTACAACAACAATACAACACTACCACAACAATACTACTACAACAACTACAACAACAATACAACACTACCACAACAATACTACTACAACGACCACAACAACGACCACAACAACTACAACAACTACCACAACAACTACCACAACTACTACAACAACCACAACAATACTACAACAACTACCACAACTACTACACAATACAACTACTACAAGAACTACCACAACAACTACCACAATACAACTACAACAGCTACCACAACAATACCACAACTACTACTACAACAACTACAACACCGATACCACAACAATACTACAACAACAACTACTACTACTACAACAACCACAACAATACTACTACAACTACTACCACAACACAACTACTACCACAACAACTACGAGCAGCAGCTGCCATATCGCCCGCCACTAACATCACCAAACACCGCAGCGCCTGCCCGTGCCAGGCTAGGTGCACTTACAAGTGTGGACGCGGGGGGGGGGTGAGGGGGGGTACAGAGCCTCCCCCAGGGACATTGCCCGAAACGTCGCCTGTTATACAGTAGATTGTTGTTGTTGTTCCGATGAAGGCTTCGTACGCCAACGCAGTCCAAGTTTCACACACACAGAGCTACACACACAGAGAGACACACACAGAACTACACACACAGAGCTACACACACAGAGCACACACAGAACTAACACACAGAGACACACACAGACACACAGCTTCACACAGACACACACACAGACACACACACACAGAGACACACACAGAGACACACACACAGACACACATAGACTCACACACACACAGCTACACACACACAGCNACACACACACAGAGGAACACACACAGAGAGTAACACACAGAAACACACACAGACACACACACAGAGGAACACACACACACACACACAGCATCACACACACACCCGCACGTACCGTGAGGGGTGCGCGCGCCGCTCGACCGTACACTGCCCCGCCGCGGAACGTCGACTTTCCAAGTGGGCAACACGAGGCTCGCAAACAGCCTGAACCCCCTTGACACCTACAGCCTGAACCCCCTTGAACACCTATAGCCTGAACCCCCTTGAACACTATAGCCTGAACCCCCTTGAACACCTACAGCCTGAACCCCTTGAACACCTATAGCCTGAACCCCCTTGAACACCTATAGCCTGAACCCCCTTGAACACCTACAGCCTGAACCCCCTTGAACACCTACAGACTGAACCCCTTGAACACCTACAGCCTGAACCCCCTTGAACACCTACAGCCTGAACCCCCTTGAACACCTACAGCCTGAACCCCTTGATCGCCTACAGGCTGAACCCCCTTGATCGCCTACAGCCTGAACCCCCTTGATCGCCTGTTGTTTGCGAGACTTTTTCGCCATTTCAGGCAACACGCGCGGTGTGAACAAGCGACCACAACCACCCGGCTCGCTCCGACCCAACTCCTGCGGGACCCGCCGCCCCTAACCCTCGAACACCCCCGCCCCCTAACCCTCGAACCCCCTCGCCCCTAACCCTCGAACCCCCTTGCCCCCTAACCCTCGAACCCCCTCGCCCCCCCCCCGCAGAACCCCCTCGGCGGATGATCGATAACCCCGCGACTCCGATGCGGGTCCTGTTCACCACTCGCTCGCACTCACTGATCGATGGTCATCAACCACGAACACCCCCCCCACTCACCCTCCCCCTCCCCCCACTCCTCACCCCTCCCCCCACTCACTACCCCACTCCTCACCCCCCCCCCACTCCTCACCCCCCCCCACTCCTGCCCCCCACTCCCACCCCGCCCCACTCCTCACACCCACTCCTCACCCCCCCACCTCACCCCTCCCCCCCTCCCCCCCACTCCTCCCCCACTCCTCACCCCCCCCACTCCTCACCCCTCCCCCCATCCTCACCCCTCCCCCCACTCCTGACCCCCCACTCCTCACCCCCCCCCACTCCTCACCCCCCCCACCTCACCCTCCCCCACTCCTCCCCCTCCCCCCCACTCCTCACCCCCCCCNACTCCTCACCCCTCCCCCCACTCCTCACCCCCACTCCCCCCCCCCACTCCTCACCCCCCCCCCCACTCCTCACCCCTCCCCCCCACTCCTCACCCCTCCCCCCCACTCCTGACCCCCCCACTCCTCCACCCC
>MU249722.1:196531-217499 GCA_018977245.1 Lethenteron camtschaticum | reverse complement strand
CCCACTCCCCATTCACTCATTCGGCTTGGTCGATTCGGGATGTGGTGGTGGGGGCTGCTGTGGGGGGGCGTAGGATGGGGAGGGCTAGCGGGGAGGGGGTAGTGGGGAGGGGTAGTGGAGGGGTAGTGGGGGGGGTAGTGGGGGGGGGCTGGGATCTGCGCGGAACGACTCAGAGTGAGGGGCCCCGGGAGACGAAGAGACGATTTCCGAAATTATTGGCCCGCGATCAATCACGTGGTGCAGGAGGGGGGGGGGGTGGAGGGAGGGGAGGAGATGGACGGGGATTTGCTGCGCATATTCAAAGAGAGAGGTAGCGGAGAGCGTGGGGAGAGTGGTGAGACACAGGGAGAGAGTGGGAGAGAGTGGGGAGAGAGTGGAGAGGGTGGAGAGATTGGGGAGAGGGGTGAGACACACGGAGAGAGTGGGGAGAGAGTGGGGAGAGTGGGGAGAGAGTGGGGAGAGTGGGGAGACACAGGGAGAGAGTGGGGAGAGTGGTGAGGGGTGGAGAGAGTGGGGAGACACACGGAGCGTGTGGAGAGGGTGGGGAGAGTGGGGAGAGTGGTGCGAGGGTGGGGAGGGTGGAGAGATTAGGGAGAGAGGTCAGACACATGCAGAGAGAGAGAGGAGAGAGTGGGGAGAGGGTGGAGAGGGTGGGAGGGTGGAGAGAGTGAGACACACGGAGAGAGTGGGAGAGAGTGGGGGGGTGGGGGGTGGAGAGAGTGGAGAGACACAGGGGAGAGAGTGGGGAGAGAGTGGGGAGAGCAGAGCGCGAAATCTTTCGCGAAATCTTTCATTTAAACAGGTGTGGGGGTGGGGGGGCACATAAAGCAAAACGAAATGATGAACGAAGCAAAGTGCCGACTACACCGAGCATCGTCTTGGTTCCTTGCTCGTAAAAAATAAAAAAAAAAGTAGAGAGCGAAGAGAGAGAGCGAAGAGAGAGAGATTGAGGTTAGACACAGGGACCCCCCCCCCAACGCTCCCTACGCGAGCAACGCAAACACTCTGGTTTTTCTCCTGCGGCAAAAAATAAAATACGATTTTAGGGGTCTCGAGAGGGGGGAGTGGGTGGGGGTAGGGGGGTGGAGGGTCGGGGGCGACTGAACCCCCCACCTGCCCCCCCCCATCCCATATCCACCTCTCTCCGGATCTTCCACTGCTTTAGAACTCCCTCTGGCACAGAGGGGAGGGAGGGGGGAGGGGGGAGGGGGGAGATGGGGGGAGCAGGGAGGAGGGGAGGAGAGGAGGAGGAGGGGGGAGGAGGAGACATGGGGGGGGGAGGAGGAGGGGGAGGGGGGGAGGAGGAGGAGGGGGAGGAGGGGAGGAGGGAGGGGGGAGGAGGGAGGGGGAGGAGGAGGAGGGAGGGGGAGGAGGGGGAGGGGGAGGGGGAGGAGGGGGGAGGAGGGGGGGAGGAGGGAGGGGGAGGGGGAGGAGGAGAGGAGGGGGGAGGAGGAGGGAGGGAGGATGGTGGAGGTGGTGCTGGTGGTGCTGGTGGTGCTGGTGGTGGTGGAGGTGGTGCTGGTGGTGCTGGTGGTGGTGATGGTGCTGGTGGTGGTGGCAGTGATGGTCGTGGTGGCGGTGGTGGAGCTGGTGGTGCTAGTGGTGCTGGTGGTGGTGGAGGTAGTGATGGTGGTGGAGGCAGTGATGGTGGTGGTGCTGATGATGGTGGTGGGGGCAGTGATGGTCGTGGTGGTGTTGGAGGCGGTGGTGCTGCTGGTGGTGGAGGCAGTGATGGTCGTGGTGGTGCTGGTGGTAGTGCTGGTGATGGTGGCGGTGGTGCTGGTGGTGTTGGAGGCGGTGGTGGTGCTGGTGGTGCTGGCGGTGGTGCTGATGATGGTGGTGGAGGCAGTGATGTCGTGGTGGTGGTGGTGGTGGTAGGTTAACAAAAATTGTCCCCGTTCCTTGGCACGGGGCTGGGTTAAGCCGCCGCCGCGGTACGGTCGCCTTAACGAGGTTTTGACGACGCCATCTGCGAGACGTAATGATCTGTGCACTCGCCTGGGCCTCCGCGAGCGGACGCCCACTTCATTAATCAACGACGCCGCTGCACCGCCACGGCCCGAGACGGACGGGCGAGCGGGCGGGCGAGCGGGCGAGAGGGCGAGAGGGCGAGCGGGTGGACTAGCGGGATGAGTGGCGGAGCGGACAAGTGGATGAGCGAGCGGGCGGATGAGCGGGCGGATGGACGGACGAGTTAGCGGGTGGGTAGGCGAGTGAGCGGGTGGACGAGTGGGTGAACGAGTGAGTGAGCGAGTGGGTGAGCGAGCGGGTGAGCGAGTGGGTGAGCGAGTGGGTGGGTGGCGAGTGGGCGAGGAATCGAGCGGGCGAGCGGATGAGTGGGCGGATGACGGACGAGTTAGCGGGTGGGTAGGCGAGTTAGCGGGTGCACGAGTGGGTGAGCGAGCGGGTGGACGAGTGGGTGAGCGAGTGGGTGGGTGGGCGAGTGGGCGAGGAATCGAGCGGGCGAGCGGATGAGTGGGCAGATGGACGGACGAGTTAGCAGGTGGGTAGGTGAGCAAGCGGGTGGACGAGTGGGTGAGGGAGTGGGTGTACGGGCGGGTGGACAAGCGGATGAGTGGCGGAGCGGATAAGCGGGATGAGCGAGCAGGCGGATGAGTGGGCGGATGGACGGACGGACGAGCGAGTGGGTGGGTGGGCGAGCGAGCAGGTGGACAAGCGGGCAAGTGGGAGAGCGCGCCAGTGAATGGGTGAGCGGGGCAGGTGGACGAGTGGGTGTGGGTGAGTGAGTGAGTGAGTGACCGAGCGGGTGGACAAGCAGGCGGGTGGACGATTCTCTTGCTTCTCAAATGTTCAAAAACCAAAGGTCGATGCTTCAGAAGTACGCCGAAGGTCAAGGCGAGAGCTAGAGGCGCAGCTCCTGCAATGGCCGTCTCACAGCACTGCTGGGTCCGACATGGCCATTGTGAACCGTCGACAAATAGACAGAGAGAGAGAGAGAGAAACAGAGACACACACAGACCCAGGGCTTGAACTCAGGACCTCAACGATGCTGGTTCAGAGTCTCTGACCTGGACATTACGAACCCATGACAGATAAACACACAGACCCAGGGCTTGAACTCAGGACCTCAACAATACTGGTTCAGAGTCTGTAACCTGGACATTACGAACCCATGACAGAGAGAGAGACACACACCCAGAACCAGGGCTTGAACTCAGGACCTCAACAATACTGGTTCTGAGTCTCTGACCTGGACATTACGAACCCATGACAGAGAGAGAGACACACACCCAGAACCAGGGCTTGAACTCAGGACCTCAACAATACTGGTTCTGAGTCTCTGACCTGGACATTACGAACCCATGACAGAGAGAGAGACACACACACAGAACCAGGGCTTGAACTCAGGACCGCAACAATACTGGTTCTGAGTCTCTGACCTGGACATTACGAACCCATGACAGAGAGAGAGACACACACACAGACCCAGGGCTTGAACTCAGGACCTCAACAATACTGGTTCTGAGTCTCTGACCTGGACATTACGAACCATGACAGAGAGAGAGACACACACACAGAACCAGGGCTTGAACTCAGGACCTCAACTATACTGGTTCAGAGTCTCTGACCTGGACATTACGAACCCATGACAGAGAGAGACACACACACAGAACCAGGGCTTGAACTCAGAACCTCAACCACGCTGGTTCAGAGTCTCTGACCTGGCCATTACGAACCTTTGATAGACAGAGACACACACACACAGACCCAGGGCTTGAACTCAGGATCTCAACTACGCTGGTTCAGAGTCTGTGACCTGGACATTACGAACCCATGACAGAGATAGACACACACACAGACCCAGGGCTTGAACTCAGGACCTCAACGATGCTGGTTCAGAGTCTCTGACCTGGACATTACGAACCCATGACAGAGAGAGACACACACACACACAGACCCAGGGCTTGAAAGTTAAAACCAGAATCTCAGCGGTACCGAGTCAATAACTTCGACACGGCCAACGTGAAGCTCACGAGATAACTATCATCGCGCGCACACGAATCGCGAACCGAGGCGCCATCGACAGGCTGACAAAGACAAAGATCCCCCGTACAGCCTTAACAGGCTATTGCGACAAGTGCCGTTAGCGATCAGCGGCGCCTATGGAAGCCAGGCACCGTGGCACACGAGGAGGTGGTCAGCACCAACGCCGGGCCGCCTTTGCCTCCCCAGCGGCGATGTTTACCGCGCACTGCGCCAGGCTGAGTCGACCTAGGGAGGCCCAGCGCCGCTGTCGGACACTGAAGCGGCGAATCGAGCGCGGGCCTCGGTCGCGTTTGCCGCCGTTTGCCCGGAGCGGCTCCAAACTGACCGCAGCGTGGAAGCCGACACGGGGAACGGCGTCGAAATGTGGCATAGCAGTCGCGATGGGGGGCAGGGAGGGCAGGGGGGGTGGGAGGGGGGCTGCGTGGTGGAAGGGGGGCGCGATAGGAAGAGAGAGGGGGGTGGCAGCACTTAACACGCAACGGGGTACGGGCAGTTTTGTTGCGACGTTTTGTGAGAAGAAGAAAAAAAATAACCCCTCCACGTGGCATCCGTCCGATTGGTCGGTTGGTTTCCGTGAGTCATAATAGTGGGGGGGGCGTGGTTTGGGGGAGGGGTTGTGGGGGTGGTGGTTGGGGGAGTGGGGGAGGCACTTTTCAAACAACCACCAGCGGCATCCATCTAAAAACACCTGGGCAGCACTCTTTGTAATGTTTTGTAGAAACAAGAAACCACGTGGGCATCTGTCCGATTGGTCGGTTGGTTGCCGTGGGTCATAATAGAGGGGGGGGGNATTGGGGGGGAGGGTGAGGGGGGGTAGTGGGGTGGACACTTTTCAAACAACCACCAACTGCATCCATCTAAACACACCTGGGCAGCACTCTTTGTAATGTTTTGTACAAACAAGAAACCACGCGGGCATCCGTACGATAGGTCGGTCGGTTGCCGTGAGTCACAATAGGGGGGTCAGTGAGGGGGTCAGGGTGAGGCGTGGGGGGTGACAGAGAGGAGGGGGGGGGGACGCGGTTGCGGTGAAGTGGTGGTAACTCACAGGCGATGGCGAGCGAGGCGTTCCGGCTCACGGCCTCGCCCAGGTAGTTGCGCGCCACGCACGCGTACGTCCCCTCGTCCGGCCGGTTGCGCAGAAACAGGAAGAAGAGCGAACCGTCGGGCAGCAACATCCGGCTACCGCCACCTCCCCCGGCACCACCGGCACCACCACCAAGATCCGTGTCCACCCGCTCGCCGTCCTTGTACCACTCGACGCTGGGAGGGGGTCGACCCTCCGCCTTGCAGTTCAGGGTGGCCGGCTCGCCCGCGACACGATCAGGTCGGACGGGTGCTCGGAGATGCGGGCGGGGAGTCCTCCTGGCGGAGACGGGAGCCTGTGGGGGGTGGTGGGGGGTGGTGGGGGGGTTGGGGTGGTGGGGGTGGGTGGGGGTGAGAGGGGAACGGGGGGGAGGTATGGTCAGTGTCGTTCATTCAGTTTTTCAACGAAGTCCTCATGGTAGAAACCTAGGAAAGGGGGGTGGTGGGGTGGAGGGGTGGGGAGGGTGGGGTGGGGTGGGGGGTGGTGGGGTGGAGGTGGGGGGGAGGTAGGGTGGTGGGGGNAGGTGGGGTGGTGGGGGGTAGTGGGGGTGGTGGGGGGGAGAGGGAACGGGGGGGAGGTATGTTCAGTGTCATTCATTTAGTCATTCAACAGAGTCTCATGGTAGAAACCTAGGAGGAGGGAGTGGGGTGGGGGGTGGGGAGGTGGTGGGGGGGGTGATGGGGTGGGTGGGGGTGGGGGGAGGTGGTGGGGGTGTTGGGGGGGGAGGTACGGTGAGTGTCTTTCATTCAGTTATTCAACAGAAGTCATCATGGTAGAAACCTAGGAGGTGGGGTGGTGGTGGGGGGTAGTGGGGGTGGGGGGTGGTCAGGTGGTGGGGGTGGTGGGGGTGGTGGGGGGGAGGTGGGGTGGTGGGGTAGTGGGGGTGGTGGGGGGGAGGTGGGGGNTGGTGGGGGGTTGAGAGGTGAACCGGGGAGGGGAGGTACGGTCAGTGTCTTTCATTCAGTCATTCAACAGAGTCCTGCTGGTGAAGCCTAGGAGGTGGGGTGGTGGGGGAGGTGGGGATTGGGAGGGGTGGGGGGGTGGGGACTAGGGTGGGGAAGTATGATCAGCGTCACTTAATCGTTCGGTCATTCATCGGAGTTATCCTCACTCATTCACTCGCTTTCACTCATTCACTCGATTTCACTCATTCACTGCACTCTATCGCTCATTCTGGGTTCCACAAAATCAACTCGGAGCTCACTCACTCGATCATCACCTCACTCATTCGCTCGCTCGCTCACTCGCTCATTCGCTCACTCGCTCATTCACTCACTCATTCACTCACTCATTCACTCACTCATTCACTCACTCATTCGTTCCTTCACTCACTCAACCATCACCTCATTCGTTCATTCGCTCGCTCACTCGCTTGCTCATTCACTCACTCATTCACTAACTCATTCATTCCTTCACTCACTCGACCATCACCTCACTCGTTCATTCGCTCGCTCGCTCACTCACTCACTCATTCACTCGCTCATTCACTCATTCCTTCACTCGCTCATTCACTCAATCACTCATTCCTTCACGCACTCGATCATCACCTCACTCATTCGCTCGCTCGCTCATTCACTCACTCATTCACTCACTCATTCACTCACTCATTCATTCACTCACTCGTCCATCACCTCACTCATTCCTTCACTCACTCATTCACTCACTCACTCGCCCCGCGGTGAAACATCGTGAGAATAAGGACGTCATTTGTTTACAAACAACAACTATTGTTGTTGTTGTTGTTTTCCTCTATCTCTGCCCCAAGTGCGTCACCCCAACTCTTTATCAATCCACTCCGTCTCCCCGACTGTCCACCCCCTCGAGCTCCGTGCGCCCTGGAGAAGACCCGTTGCCCCGAAACGTCGCCTGTGATATATTTACTTATTTTCAAGGCTATACAAAGATAAAGATCCCCCGTATAGCCTCAACAGGCTGTAGGGGCAAGTGCTGTTAGCGAGCAGCACCTATGAAGGCCGGCACGGCACACGAGGGGTGGGTGGCCAGCACCACGCCCGACCGCCTGTCTCCCCGGTGGCGATGTTTGCTACACACCGCACCAGGTACTCATTTGAGGCTGAGTCGACCTAGGGTAGATAACCATCACTGGCGGTGTGTACTACCGTACACACAGCATGTACACACACACAGCATGTACACACACACAGCGTGTACACACACACACCATGTACACACACAGCATGTACACACACACACCATGTACACACACACACACANCATGTACACACACACAGCATGTACACACACAGCATGTACACACACACACCATGTACACACACACACCATGTACACACACACACCATGTACACACACACACCGTGTACACACACACAGCGTGACACACACACAGCATGACACACACACAGCATGACACACACACACCATGACACACACACAGCATGACACACACACCATGACACACACACAGCATGTACACACACACACAGCATGTACACACACACACACCATGTACACACACACACCATGTACACACACACACCATGTACACACACACACACACACACACACCATGTACACACACACACCATGTACACACACACCATGTACACACACAGCATGTACACACACACAGCATGCACACACACACACCATGTACACACACACAGCATGTACACACACACCATGTACACACACACACCATGTACACACACACAGCATGCACACACACACACCATGTACACACATACACAGCATGTACACACACACAGCATGTACACACACAGCGTGTACACACACACCATGTACACACACAGCATGTACACACACACCATGTACACACACACACCATGTACACACACACAGCATGCACACACACACAGCATGTACACACAT
The DNA here is from genome assembly GCA_018977245.1 of Lethenteron camtschaticum. Taxonomy (NCBI): domain Eukaryota; kingdom Metazoa; phylum Chordata; class Hyperoartia; order Petromyzontiformes; family Petromyzontidae; genus Lethenteron; species Lethenteron camtschaticum. The sequence continues at coordinate 209,533 of MU249722.1, read as the reverse complement.
ACACAGCATGTACACACACAGCATGTACACACACACAGCATGTACACACATACACAGCATGTACACACATACACAGCATGTACACACACAGCATGTACACACACACACAGCGTGTACACACACACAGCATGTACACACACACAGCATTACACACACAGCATGTACACACACACAGCGTGTACACACACACAGCATGTACACACACGTACACACACACAGCGTGTACACACACACAGCATGCACACACACAGCATGTACACACACACAGCGTGTACACACACACACCATGTACACACACAGCATGCACACACACAGCATGTACACACACAGCATGTACACACACAGCATGTACACACACACAACATGTACACACACACAGCATGTACACACACAGCATGTACACACACACACCATGTACACACACAGCATGTACACACACACCATGTACACACACACACACCATGTACACACACACACACACCATGTACACACACACACCATGTACACACACCATGTACACACACACAGCATGTACACACACACCATGTACACACACACAGCATGTACACACACAGCATGTACACACACACAGCATGTACACACACACAGCATGTACACACACAGCGTGTACACACACACACCATGTACACACACACAGCATGTACACACACACAGCATGTACACACACACAGCATGTACACACACAGCATGTACACACACACCATGTACACACACACACCATGTACACACAGCGTGTACACACACAGCATGTACACACACACAGCATGTACACACACAGCATGTACACACACACAGCGTGTACACACACACAGCATGTACACACACAGCATGTACACACAGCATGTACACACACACACACCATGTACACACACAGCATGTACACACACGGCATGTACACACACAAACAGCATGTACACACACAGCATGTACACACACACAACATGTACACACACACAGCATGTACACACACAGCATGTACACACACAGCATGTACACACACACACCATGTACACACACAGCATGTACACACACACCATGTACACACACACACCATGTACACACAGCGTGTACACACACAGCATGTACACACACACAGCATGTACACACACACAGCATGTACACACACACACAGCGTGTACACACACACAGCATGTACACACACAGCATGTACACACAGCATGTACACACACACACACCATGTACACACACAGCATGTACACACACAGCATGTACACACAGCATGTACACACACACACACCATGTACACACACAGCATGTACACACACAGCATGTACACACACACAGCATGTACACACAGCATGTACACACACACAGCGTGTACACACACCATGTACACACACCATGTACACACATACAGCATGTACACACACACCATGTACACACACACAGCATGTACACACACAGCATGTACACACACACAGCGTGTACACACACCATGTACACACACCATGTACACACATACAGCATGTACACACACAGCATGTACACACACACAGCATGTACACACAGCATGTACACACACACAACATGTACACACACAGCGTGTACACACACACACCATGTACACACACACACAGCGTGTACACACACACAGCGTGTACACACACACAGCGTGTACACACACACATCATGTACACACACACAGCATGTACACACACACAGCATGTACACACACACACCATGTACACACATAGCATGTACACACACACAGCATGTACACACACACACCATGTACACACACACACAGCATGTACACACACACAGCATGTACACACACACACCATGTACACACACACAGCATGTACACACACACAGCATGTACACACACACACCATGTACACACACACACAGCATGTACACACACACAGCATGTACACACACACACCATGTACACACACACACAGCATGTACACACACACAGCATGTACACACACACACCATGTACACACACAGCATGTACACACACAGCATGTACACACACAACTTACGCACACGCTTACACACAGCATATACACACAGCGTGTACACACAGCATGCACACACACACACCATGTACACACACACACACCATGTACACACACACACAACATGTACACACACAGCATGTACACACACACACACAACATGTACACACACACACAACATGTACACACACACACACCATGTACACACACACACAACATGTACACACACACACCATGTACACACACACACACCATGTACACACACACACACACCATGTACACACACACACACACAAACATGTACACACACACCATGTACACACACACACACAACATGTACACACACACACAACATGTACACACACACACACCATGTACACACACACACACAACATGTACACACACACACACCATGTACACACACACACACCATGTACACACACACACACCATGTACACACACACACACACAACATGTACACACACACACAGCATGTACACACACACACACACATGTACACACACACACACCATGTACACACACACACACACCATGTACACACACACACACCATGTACACACACACACACCATGTACACACACACACACACCATGTACACACACACACACAACATGTACACACACACACAGCATGTACACACACACACACAACATGTACACACACACACAACATGTACACACACACACAACATGTACACACACACACCATGTACACACACACACACCATGTACACACACACACAACATGTACACACACACACAACATGTACACACACACACACACAACATGTACACACACACACAGCATGTACACACACACACACAACATGTACACACACACACAACATGTACACACACACACAACATGTACACACACACACACCATGTACACACACACACACCATGTACACACACACACACAACATGTACACACACACACAACATGTACACACACACACAGCATGTACACACGCACAAGAGCTTATACGCTGCTTACCTTTGGCTGGCACCACCACCACCATCATCATCAGCAGCACCATCATCATCATCAGCTGCTGCTCTTTAATCCCCATCCCTGCCTCCACCTCCTCCACCTCCTCTGATTCAGCTGTCTAGAGTCACCGATCTACGTCCTCACACCTCCTCATCACGGAGTGTGTCCGCGTGCGAGCCACTCGATGTGGCGTATGGCGACGGTGGTGGTGGTGGTGATTGAGTAGGAGGTGGAGTTAGTAGGAGGTGGAGTGGGGAGGAGGATGATGAGTGAGGAGGTGGAGGAGAGGGGGGAGGAGGTGGAGGTGGAGGAGGATGAGGAGGAGGATGATGAGTGAGGAGGTGGAGGAGGTGGAGGAGGAGGTGGAGGAGGATGATGAGGGAGTAGGAGGTGGAGTGAGGATGAGGTGGAGGATGATGAGTGAGGAGGTGGAGGAGGTGGAGGATGAGGTGGAGGATGATGAGTGAGTAGGTGGAGGAGTGAGGATGGGTGGAGGATGAGTGAGGAGGTGGAGGAGGAGAGGGAGGATGAGTGAAGGAGGTGGAGGATGAGGTGGAGGAGAGGGAGAAGGTGGAGGATGATGAGTGAGGAGTGAGGTAGAGGTGGAGGATGAGGTGGAGGAGGATGAGGAGGAGGAGGAGTGAGTAGGAGGTGGAGGAGAGGGAGGATGGGTGAGGAGGTGGAGGAGGATGAGTGAGGAGTGAGGTAGAGGTGGAGGATGAGGTGGAGGAGGAGGAGAGGGAGAAGGTGGAGGAGAGGGAGGATGGGTGAGGAGGTGGAGGAGGATGCGGTTATGGGATGATGAGTGAGGAGAAGGTGGAGGATGATGAGGAGGAGGTCGAGGAGAGGGACGATGAGGTGGAGTGAGGATGAGTGAGTAGGATGATGAGTAGGATGATGAGGGAGGTGGAGGGAGTGGTAATGATGAGGGTGATGAAACGATGAACTAGGGAGTTCACGTCGTTATAGAGGCCATCGCCCCCTCACTCTCATCGCCACCACCACCACCACCCTCACTGCCACCACCACCACCACCCTCACTGCCACCACACCACCCTCACTGCCACCACCACCACCACCCTCACTGCCACCACCACCACCCTCACTGCCACTACCACCACCCTCACTGCCACCACCACCACCCTCACTGTCACCACCACCCTCACTGCCACCACACACCACCCTCACTGCACCACCACCACCACCCTCACTGCCACTACCACCACCCTCACTGCCACTACCACCACCCTCACTGCCACTACCACCACCCTCACTGCCACCACCACCCTCACTGCCACCACCACCTTCACTGCCACTACCACCACCACCCTCACTGCCACTACCACCACCACCCTCGCTGCCACTACCACCACCCTCACTGCCACTACCACCACCACCCTCACTGCCACTACCACCACCCTCACTGCCACCACCACCACCACCCTCACTGCCACTACCACCACACAAGTGCGTCTCTTCTCAGTGTGCACGGTGCTGATGATGCTGCTGCTGCTGCTGATGATGATGTTGCTGAAGTAATCACTGGCCGCCGGTCTAAACGATGTCACTTTGCTGCTGATGATGATGATGCTGGTGATGGTGATGATGGTGGTGCTGATGATGATGATGGTGAAATCGGTAGATAGCGTTAATAATGATGATGATGCTGATGATGATATGTTGATGATGATATTGACACCTTGATGATGATGATGATAAAGTTTACGAAATATCAGAGGTCAATATTTGTGTTTAGTAATTTAGATGATGATGATGTCGATAAATGTGACGTGATGATGATGGTGGCGGTGATGATGTTGATTTCATTTTCAATGGTGTTGATGATGATGTATTGATGATGATGTTGATGATGATGTTTACAATAGATCGTTGACTAATAAAATCTCTTCAATAATCCAGCAGATGACGACAATGCCCTATTGGTGATGATTCCTGATTGATGATGATGTTGATGAATGGTGACTCAGGGTATACATCCTCTGCACGCTCCCACGTGTCGTGCCATCACATCACACGTAACACGCGCGCGCCACCACCATCACCACCACCATCATCACCACCATCACCACCATCACACAACATCACCACCACATCAAATGCACTGACTCTACCCATCGCTTCCAATACACAGCGCTTGGCCACGCCCATCGCCTCGAAGCCACGCCTCCTTCACAGTGACCACGCCCATCGCCACGCCCATCGCCCGCCTACCAATCAGGCCACGCCCATCGCCTCGAAGCCACGCCTCCTTCACAGTGCCACGCCCATCGCCACGCCCACCGCCCAGCCTACCAATCAGGACACGCCTACCGCCTCCAGACCACTCCCCCCCCACCATAGCCACGCCTATAAATCAGGCCACGCCCATCGCCCCGCCTACCAATCAGGACACGCCTACCGCCTCCAGACCACGCCCCCCCCCAGAAATTTGCTATCAGGGAAATAGAAATTTGACAGTCGAATATTCTTACGTTTTTTCGGTAAAGTCACGTAGGTAAATTAAATTAATAAAAGTGAAATAAAAAATAAAATAATAAAATAAAATTTCGATTTAAAGCTTCTTTCGTGACTGCAGGGATTCATCTTCTTGGTTCTTTCGGTAAAGTCACGTAGAAGGGAAATAATAAAATAATAAAAATAAAACATAATACAATAATTCTCACGACGTTTCGGCCACAACGCAAGCAGCCGTCCTCAGGTGAAGACTTTACCGAAAGAACCAAAAAGATGATAATCGACGTTTCGGCAAGCGGCCCTTCGTCACGTGAGCCACGTGAATGGAGAGGTCGCGAGGGAATGAACGATCGTTGCTGGGAGGCTACAATCGATTATACCCTGCGTGGAGTATGGAGGTTGTGATAAACAGACACATTTTTAAATCCTTTATATTAAGTTCGCTTGCTTGCTTGCTTACGACCGTGCAAATCTTTCGGTCGTTTTTAAAACCCACTTCCCGTGATCCAATCGAGCTGACATTTTGCACACAGACTCGTTGTGCGAGACAATTAATGTTCGTGAAAAAAANTTCCTACATTTTACACTGTTTAGGAAAACAAATTAAATATTTAATTACCAATTGCTTAATACTGGCAGACAATCATCTGACCCATAGGTGGCAGCCATCTCAAGCCAGAGGACGAGAGGACTCTAGCCGCCACGCATATAAAGGATTTATAGTGAAAAACTTTGTTTTTACGGGTTATACTTGTTATATCCTTTATATTAAGTTCACTTGCTTGCTTGCGCGCTTACGACCGTGCAAATCTTTCGGTCGTTTTTAACCCACTTCCCGTGATCCAATCGAGCCGACATTTTGCACATAGACTCGTTGTGCGTGACTATTTATTTTCGTGAAAAAAAATTTCCAAAATTTTCCACTTATTAGGAAAAAAAAATTTTCATTTAATTTAAAATACCAATGTGATAAAAATGAAACTCTTACTCAAGAAAAACAGAAATGAATAATAAAATAAAACCGATGCCACGCATATAAAGGATTTATAGTGAAAAACTTTGTTTTTACGGGTTAATTTTTAAACGGTTGACTTATGAGGCCGTCCATAAATGACGTCACGCGATTTTGGGCGATTTTGACTACCCCCCCTCCCCCCTCGTCACACGGCGTCACAAAAAGTCAGACCCCCCCCCCCACTCAAATATGACGACACAAAGCTCTGCCCCCATCAAAACCATATTTCCATTTTGAAAATAAACATGCGTCAAATCGCTTTAAACTGTTAAAGCGATTAAACTATTGTCATTGTATTGGCCCCTAAGCCAGTATAAAGTAAAAAAATCGGTGTTACACATTCCTGGCCAAAATAAAACATTTGTGTTAAGACGCTAAGACACCAAACCTCTTGCAAGGATATTCTTGGTTCTTCTTGGTTCTTTCGGTAAAGTCACGTAGAAGGGAAATAATAAAATAAAATAAAAATAAAAAATAAAACATTTCTTGTGTTTTATTTTCATTAAAATAAAAATAATAAAATAATAAATAAATATTTTTATTATTTATTACTTCCCTTCTACGTGACTTTACCGAAAAAACCAAGAAGATGAATCCCTGCAGTCACGAAAGCTTTAAATCGAAATTTAAACATAGGATTCAAGTGAAGTGAAACCTCTTCTTGGTTCTTTCGGTAAAGTCACGTAGAAGGGAAATAATAAATAATAATAAAATAATAAAATAAAACAAAGTACTTTTTATTATTTTATTATTTCCCTTCTACGTGACTTTACCGAAAGAACCAAGAAGATGAATCCCTGCTGCAGTCACGAAAGCTTTAAATCGAACCTCTTGCAAGGAATTCACACGTTCAGAATATTTACTTAGGCTGCAGGAGGAGAAATCCGATGATCAATGAAGCTCTTCCCGCCCCCCCCCCCCCCCAGCAGATGTCCCAATAGGAGCACGGGTCAGAACGTGACACCAACAAAAACTTACAAAAACACGATGGGAGCGCAAAGTACAGGAAGGGTAAACGCATCGGTGACAACAACACACAAACGCAACTAAACGATCTATTTTTGTTATCTTACCATTTCTATATCATTGGACCTCCTTTGCCAGTACCAAAATATGATAATAATAATAGGGGTTTCCCCCCTCTTTCTTTTGCAAACAAAACTGAAACCGTTTTTTTACGAGGATTCATGTCTGAACTAACCACAATACTTGTGGTCAAAATGCAAACAAAAAAGACACGTTGATAATGTATGCATTGTGCTTTCATAGACACATAAAGGGGAAACCCTATAATTAACACATTCCTGCGGAGGGAGCTGGTAGGAACGTCGGGTTGCTCGGTCAATGGCCTGCAGGGTCAACGGCGGCGTGGTGTATTCCGCAAATATGCCCGACTGTGAGGGCGGGCACAAGCCAGCGTGAGTAGGTGAAACGTTGAGTTTTATAAGGGCACCACGGGTGACCAGCCCCTCCCCACCCAGCCCCACCCTCCCACCCCCACCCAGCCCCTCCCCACCCTCTCNACCAGCCCTCTCCACCCTCCCCACCCAGCCCTCCCCACCCTCCCCTCCCCACCCAGCCCCTCCCTCCCCACCAGCCCCTCCCCACCCTCCNACCCCCACCCAGCCCCCCACCCTCCCCTCTCCACCCAGCCCCACCCTCCCATTTTTGGATGCACGACGAACGGACGGACACAATAATCCCCTGTGGGGTGGTGTAACCAGGTGGTTCCAGCTATCGTGCTGTGACGGTTCCACTTAAAGACGGAAGCTTGTGTTGCCTCCGAAACGTCGTGATTTTTTATTTTACTTTATTAATTTTATTTTTTTACCTACGTGACTTTACCGAAAAAACCTAAGAATACGGTTCCTACCAGTATAATATTTCATTTACCATTTCTATTTTACCAGCTACGAGCCAATTGGCTGTGTCGCTCTTTTTCAGAAGCGGCCTGGCCACCACAAATGATAACTCAACGAAGTGGCCTCACCATCGGGTCACAAGCTTACAAACAACACACAACACAAAAACAAAGGTCCCCGTGTAGCCTCTGACAGGCTGTCAGGGGCAAGTGCAGCCGCTCGCGATCAGCTTTCACGTCTCACAATCGAATGAATGTCTCCTGGAACTGCCACCGCCACCACCACCACCCCAGCCTAGCAGAGACAAAGGTCCCCCGTGTAGCCTCTGACTTGCTGTCGGGGCAAGTGCTTATCAGAATATGTATTCATACCGCAAGGAGGAATCCGATGATCCATGAAGCGCTTTGTTCACAGATGTCCGGTAAGGTCACGGGTAAGAACGTTCCAACGACAAACGACGCAAAAACAAAGGCAAAGGCTCCCCGTGTAGCCTCTAACAGGCTGTCGGGCAAGTGCTGCTGCCTCCCAAAGCATGGGAAAGGCAAGGAGATCACACAGAAATAAAATTTACGATTTTATTTTTCGCCAGGCATGAGTTACGTAGCTGTTTTCAGAAGCGATGTCTATCACGCGTGGATAGCTGCCAACCCCTTGCCAGTGACCCTATCCTTATTGCACATCAACTCGGAACGTATTGGTCAACCCGTACCACTTATAAATGTCAACGTTCATCCTTCAAAGTCCCATCGCAAGGGAGAAACGCAAACAAATAAACAATAATCACTACTACACTCACCACACACGCACTCACCCACACACACACCCACACACACTCACCCACACACTCACCCACCCACCCACACATTCATACACACACTCACCCACCCACACACCCACACACACACATACTCACCACCCACACACCCACCCACCCACACACTCATACACACACTCACACACACACACTCACCCACACACACTCACCCACACACCCACCCACCCACACACCCACCACACATTCACCACAGACCATACCAACCCCACACCTATCCTTATTAGAGACCAACTCAGAACGTATTCAACCCGTCCACTTATAAATGCAACGTTCATCCTTCAAAGTCCCATCGCAAGGGAGAAACGCAAACAAATAGACAATAATCACTACTACACTCACCCACACACGCACTCACCCACACACACACCCACCCACACACACACCACACACTCACCCACCCACACACCCACCCACCCACACATTCATACACACACTCACCCACCCACACACCCACACACACACATACTCACCCACCCACACACCCACCCACACACCCACCCACACACTCATACACACACTCACCACCCACACACACCCACACACTCACCCACCCACACACCCACCCACACACTGGTCAACCCACCCACACACCCACCNACACACCCACCCACACACACACCCACACACTCATACAACACTCACCACCCACACACCCACCCACACACACACCCACCCACACACACCCACACACTCACCCACACACACACCCACACACACCCACCCACCCACACACATACACACCTCACCCACCCACACACCCACACACACACATACTCACCCACCCACACACCACCCACACACCCACCCACACACTCATACACACACTCACCACACACACCCACACACCCACCCACACACCCACCCACACACTGACCCACCCACACACCCACCCACACACCACCCACACACCCACCCACACACTCATACACACACTCACCCACCCACACACCCACCCACACACACACCCACCCACACACCCACCCACACACTCACCCACACACTTACCCACCCACACATTCATACACACACTCACCCACCCACACACCCACACACACACATATTCACCCACCCACACACCCACCCACACACCCACCCACACACTCATACACACACTCACCCACACACACACTCACCCACACACACACTCACCAACACACCCACCCACACACCCACCCCACACATTCACCACAGACTTTCCATAGCTCAACCCCTTAGTCACCTATCCAGAGACCAACTGAACGTATTCAACCCGTACCACTTATAAATGTCAACGTCATCCTCAAAGNCCCACGCAAGGGAGAAACGCANACAAATAGACAATCACACTAGTCACTCACCACTAGTACACTTACTATTACTAGTACCTCACCACTAGTACAATCACCACCACAACTCACCCACTCCCACAACTCACACCCTCACCACTNGTACACTACCCATAGTAGCACTCAACCAACCTCACCACACACTCACCTATCACCACTACACTCACCACTACACTCACCACTACTCACGTCACCACTANACTCACCACTGTAACTCACCACTAGTCACTCACCACCCAACCACTACACTCACCACAACTCACCATACACTCACCACTACACTCACCACTACTCACCACACTCACCACTACACTCACCACTACACTACCAACGTACACTCATGCCACTACCCACCCTACTACACTCACCACTACACTCACCACTAGTCACTCACCACCAGTACTACACTCACCACCACTGAACTCACCATACTACACTCACCACAGTACACTCACCACTACACTCACCACTACTCACCACACTCACCACTAGTACACTCACCACTACACTCACCACTACACTCACCCTAGTAACACTGACCACTACACTCACCACCACACTCACCACCTATCACCACTACTACACTCACCACTACAACTCACCACTCACCACTACACTCACCACCACCACACTCACCACTACACTCACCACACACTCACCACTACACTCACCACACGTCACCACTACACTCACCACTACACTCACCAACACTCACCACTACACTCACCACCACACTCACCACTACACTCACCACTACACTCACCAACTAGACTCACCACCACACTCACCACTACACTCACCACTACACTCGCCACTACACTCACCACTACTACACTCACCACCACACTCACCACTACTCACCACTACTCACCACTACACTCACCACCACACTCACACTACACTCACCACTACTACACTCACCACTACACTCACCAACACTCACCACTACACTCACCACCACACTCACCACTACTCACCANTACCANTCACCACTACTANACCACCACTACACTCACCACTACCTCACCACCACTACACTCACCACCACCACTACACTACCACCACCACTACACTCCACTACTACACCANACTACACTCACCACTACACACACNCACCACTACACTACACTCACCACTCACCACATCACCACCACCACTCACACTACTANACACCACTCACCACTACTANACTCACCACCACCACCACACTCACCAACCACACTCACCACTACTCACCACACTCACCACTACACACACTCACTAGTNCACTCACCACTCACTCACTCACTACACTCACCACTACTCCACCACTACGACACTCACTCACCACTCTCACCACTCACCACTACTCACCACCACTCACCACTCNCTCACCAACACACCACCTCATGCCACTATCACCACTACATCNCCACTACACTCACCACACTCACCACTACACTCACCACTACACTCACTACTCTCACCACTACACTCACCACTAGTACACTCACCACCACACTCACCACTAGTACACTCACCACTACACTCACCACTACACTACACTCACCACCACACTCACCACCACACTCACCACTACACTCACCACACTACACTCACCACCACACTCACCACTAGTACACTCACCACTACTCACCACTACACTCACCACTACTACACAGGGAGTGACGTCACATAGGTGGTGACGTCACCTAGGAGGTGACATCACCTAGGGGGTGACGTCACCTCACCTCGGGGGTGACGCACGCCCCACCTCTGCCCTCTGCCGGCCACGTTCCCGCTGCTGAGAAGTGAAATCAAAAGGCGACAAGACGTCGCTCGACCCGCTAAGAGCGACTGGGGCAGTCGCCTGCCCCAGTCGTTCTTGGGTCGCTACTACCGCTGCGCTCTGCACCAGGGAGTCGGCCAGCCCGCAACAAAAACAATATTCTTGTTCTTTCGGTAAAGTCACGTAGAAGGGAAATAATAAAGTAATAAAAATATAACATGATAAAATAAAAAACATAATAAAATAAAAAACATGATAAAATAAAAAACATAATGAAATAAAAACATAATAAAATAAAAAACATAATAAAATAAAAAACATAATAAAATAAAAACATGATGAAATAAAAAACATAATAAAATAATAAACATAATAAAATAAAAAACATAATAAAATAAAAAAACATTAAAATAATAAACATAATAAAATAAAAAACATAATAAAATAATAAACATAATAAAATAAAAAAACATAATAAAATAATTAACATAATAAAAATAAAAACAAACACAGAACCTGCGGCGGCTCCTGATGACGCCGTTCGCTTGTGTTGCGTTCGAAACGTCGAGATCTAATGCTCCATCACGCGCGTTACATCTACGCCGCACTGAATATTGAAACTGAAGCTTGACTTTAAAAAAATTTAATCGCAAATCAAATCGCAATCGCGATATCTGTCAGAAAAGTCGCAATTACACATTT
>MU249722.1:156531-191531 GCA_018977245.1 Lethenteron camtschaticum | reverse complement strand
TGCACACCAGGCGAGGTAGTTAAGATCTCTTAGCCACCCTGATAATGATGAGAGAGAGAGACACACAAACTCCAAATATACAGCAGCAGGTATCGTCAGGGTCGGGATCGAACACACGACCTCCTGCACACCAGGCGAGGTAGTTAACATCTCTTAGCCACCCTGATAATGATGAGAGAGAGACACACACACTTAAAATGTACAGCAGGGGGTCTGAGATCGAACCCACAACCTCCTGCACACCAAGCGAGGTAGTTCACATCTCTAAACATGCCTGCGTACATGCTGAAGGGGTAGATCGGGTGGGGGGATGGAGTTGGATCGCGTGGATGTTGACGCGTCGTTAAACTCGCCACTGCAGGACACGCAGGCAATTAGCGAGGTTCGTCACGTCAGCAGCACGTGACGATTAGTCACCGGCGCAGCACACGGCGGCGTGTGTGTGTGTGCTGGGAAGACAAGCCTCCTCCTGCTGCTGCTCCCCTCCCTCCATATCTCATCCCTCCTCCTCCTCCACCTCCCTCCCTCCCTCCTCCTCCTCCTCCTGCTCCCCCTCCCTCCATATCTCATCCCTCCTCCCTCCCCCTCCCTCTCCTCCTCCACCTCCCTCCCTCCTCCTCCTGCTCCTCCCCTCCCGCCATATCTCATCCCTCCTCCACCCCCTCCTTCTCCTCCTCCTCTTCTGCTCCTCCCTCCTCTCTCCCTCCACCTCTCTCCCCCCATATCTCCTCCCTCCTCCTCCCTCCTCCTCCTCCTCCTCCCTCCTCCTCCTCCTCCCTCCTCCCTCCTCCTCCTCCCCCACCTCCTCCTCCCCCTCCTCCCTCCCCTCCTGCTCCCTCCTCCTCCCTCCTCCCTCCTCCCTCCTCCTCCTCCCTCCTCCTCCTCCTCCTCCTCCTCCCTCCTCCTCCTNCTCCCTCCTCCTCCCTCCTCCTCCTCCCCCCCCTCCTCCTTCCCCCTCCTCCTCCCNTCCTGCTCCNTCCCTCCTCCTCCCTCCTCCTCCTCCTCCCTCCTCCTCCTCCTCCCTCCTCCTCCCTCCTCCTCCTCCCTCCCTCCCTCCTCTCCCTCCCCCTCTCCCTCCCCCTCTCCCTCCCTCCTCCCTCCCCTCCTCCNCCCTCCCCCTCCTCCCTCCTCCGCCCTTGACCCCTCCCATAGTCTCGCCGACACGAACACCATCTATAACGCGCGGCCCATTCGCGTGGCTTCTACACCAGCCCCAACCAACCACCCTCCTTCGACGCCGAGACTTTGCGGGTGGCGTTGGTCGTGGTGGTGGCTACGTTGGCTGCCTCTTGTGGTCAAACGCTGCACAGGCAGCAGCAGTGGCAGCGGTAGCAGCGGTGGCTGTGGTTAGTGAATCACAAAGAGATTTACGCACTCCGCTGTGCCGCCTTCTCCAATGCAGAGATCCATTCTTGTTCGAGTGAGCCCTCTGGTGAACTCAGAACGGCTCGGAGAAGTGGATATCACAGAGCCGCCTCTGAGATTCTTTCTCCTAGTGAGTGACTGGGCCACACAGAATGGAACCCGCGGAAGTGGACATACAGAACTACCTCTGAGACAAATTCTACTTCTAGTGAGCGACTGGGCCACACAGAATGGAACCCGCGGAATGGACATACAGAACTACCTCTGAGACAAATTCTACTTCTAGTGAGCGACTGCGCACACAGAATGGAACCCGCGGAAGTGAACATCACAGAACTACCTCTGAGACAAATCCTACTTCTAGTGAGCGACTGGGCCACACAGAATGGAACCCGCGGAAATGGACATCACAGAACTACCTCTGAGATCCCACTTTCTTCTATAGAACAAACAGCACCGGCAGCATCGAGTTAGGCAGAGGGNAGGGGGTGGAGTGGTGGGGAGGGGGGGNAGCAGGGAGTGAGGTGGTGGGGGGGGCAGTGAACTTTGCGGCGCCACCGGATTTGTGAGTGAAAATTGTCTAGAGGGAAGGGGGGGGGGCAGGGGAGGGATGTGGGGGAGGGGCAGGGGGGATGTGGGGGGGGGGCAGGGGGGATGTGGGGGGGGCAGGGGGGGATGTGGGGGAGGGGCAGGGGGGGATGTGGGGGGAGGGGTCTCGAGGATTATCCGACCCTAATTTGGATCTCGCGAGCGATCGATGCTGTTCACTTGGCCTCGTTTTAAAAAAATACAAAAAAACTAAAATAATTTTATAACTTTGATTGCGCGCTACGTTGGCAAAAAGCGGGGATTTCGTGGGGGGGGGNCATTACGCCCCCCCCTACCCCCACGACTTCCACAGCAAAACGATCGCGGGGATTTGACGCGGCTTTAATTAATTATTTTCGGGTAAATCGGATGATGGCGCGGGATTAGCGCCGTTTAGACGCCGAGAATGTCGCATTAGACTAGCCTGCGTGTGAGTGCAGGGGGTTAGTTGTGTGTATGTGTGGGTGTGTGAGTGTGTGTGTGGGAGTGAGGGAGTGTGCGTGTGAGTGTGTGTGTGTCTGTGTGTGTGAGTATGTCTGTGTGTGTGTTTGTGTCTGTGTGAGTGTTTGTGTCTGTCTGTGTCTGTGTGTGTGTCTGTGTGTGAGTGTTTGTGTGTCTGTGTGAGTGTTTGTGAGTGTCTGTGTGTGTCTGTGTGTGTGTGTGTGAGTGTTTGTGAGTGTCTGTGTGTGTGTGTNAGTGTGTGTGCCCCTAGTGTTTGTGTGTGTCTGTGTGTGTGTCTGTGTCTGTATGTGTCTGTGTGTGTGTCTGTGTGTGTGTCTGTGTGTGTGTGAGTGTTTGTGTGTGTGTGTGTCTGTGTCTGTATGTGTCTGTGTGTGTGTCTGTGTGTGTGTCTGTGTGTGTGTGAGTGTGTGAGTGTCTGTGTGTCTGTGTGTGAGTGTCTTTGTGTGTGTGAGTGTTTGTGAGTGTATGTGTGTGTGTGTCTGCCTGTGTCTGTGTGTGTGTGTGTGTGTGTGTGAGTGTGTGTGAGTGTGTGTGAGTGTCTGTGTGTGTGTGTGAGTGTGTGTGTGTGTGTGNCTGTGTGTGTGTGTGTGTGTGTGAGGATGTGTGTGTGTGTGTGTGTGTGTGTGTGTGTGAGTGTGTGTGTGAGTGTGTGTGAGTGTTTGTATTTATGTGTGTGTCTGTGTGTGTGTGTCTGTGTCGTGTACCGTTCCGGCCTTCATAGGTGCTCGCTAACAGCACTTGCCCCTACAGTCTGTTAAGGCTATACGGGGATCTTTGTCTTTGTGTCTGTGTCAGTGTGTCTGTGTGTGTGTGTCAGTGTGTCTGTGTGTCTGTCTGTGAGTGTGTGAATCTGTCAGTGTCTGTCTGTCTGTGAGTGTGTCTGTCTGTGAGTGTGTGTGTCTCTCTGTCAGTCTGTCTGTCTGTGAGTGTGTGTCTCTGTCTGTGTGTCTCTGTCAATGTGTCTGTCTGTGAGTGTGTGTATCTGTCTGTCAGTCTGTGAGTATGTGTGTCTCTGTCTGTGTGTTTCTGTCTGTGTGTCTGTCTGTGAGTGTGTGTGTCTGTCTGTCTGTGAGTGTGTGTGTCTGTCTGTGTGTTTCTGTGTGTCTGTCTGTCTGTGTGTGTGTGTCTGTCAGTGTGTGTGTCTGTCAATGTGTCTGTCTGTGAGTGTGTGTGTCTGTCTGTCTGTGAGTGTGTGTCTCTGTCTGTGTGTTTCTGTGTGTCTGTCTGTCTGTGAGTGTGTGTGTGTGNCTCTGTCAGTGTGTGTGTGTCTGTCAGTGTGTCTGTCTGTGAGTGTGTGTGTGTGTGCCTGTCTGTCTGTGAGTGTGTGTGTCTCTGTCTGTGTGTTTCTGTGTGTCTGTCTGTGAGTGTGTGTGTCTGTGAGTGTGTGTGTGTCTGTCAGTGTGTCTGTCTGTGAGTCTGCGTAAGAGAGAGCGAGCGAGTGGGTGAGAGTGGTGGGGAGTGGGGGAGAGGAGAGGAGGGGAGGAGGACACTGGCATTGCACCTGATGAATATTTTCCTGGACAAATCCATCGTGCCGACTAAAATCTCCACTTTCAGGGGTTGACAAATTACATCAATCAGCCGAGCGGGCTTGGAGGGGGGGGGGGCAGGGCAAGGTGGCGGGGGAGGGTGGCAGATAGGAGCGTGGGGTCAAAGGTCGAACTGTCCACATCCCTCAAAGTGGCAGGTTCACAGGTAATGGCGCGGCCGGGCGCCAGAGAGAGGAGGGAGGGAGGAGATAAAATAAAGAACAGAAATAAAAAAGAGAGGGGAGGGAGGGGAGGGAGAGAGGGGAGAGAGGGGAGGGAGGGGGAGGGGAGGGGGAGGGATGGAGAGAGGAGGAGGGAGGGGAGGGAGGGGAGGGAGGGGAGGGAGGGGGAGGGAGGAAGGGAGGGGAGGGAGGGGNAGATAAAATAAAGAACAAAATAAAAAAGAGAGGGGAGGGAGAGAGGGAGAGAGGAGAGAGAGGGGAGGGAGGGGGAGGGGGGAGGGNAGGGAGGGAGAGAGGAGGAGGGAGGGGGGAAGGGAGGGAGGGGGGAGGNAGGGGGAGGAGGGAGGGAGGGGGGAGGGGGGAGGGNATGGAGNAGGAGGGAGGGGAGGGGGGAGGGGGAGGGAGGAAGGGAGGGGGAGGGAGGGAGGGTAAAGAAGGGGAGGGAGGGGAGGGAGGGGGAGAGAAAATAAAGAACAAAAATAAAAAAATAGAGGGGAGGGAGAGAGAGGGGGGGGGGGAGGGGAGGGAGGGAGGAGGGGGGGGGGGAGGGAGGGNAGGGAGGGGAGGGAGGGAGGGAGGGGGAGGGAGGAGGGGGGAGGAAGGGAGGGAGGTAAGGAGTGGGGGGGGGCGATGTGATGAACGGCTGATGATGACGATGATGACGATGATGAGATTGGAGGGTGGCTGGAGGAGGGAGTGAGCGGCGTCTGTTTCCACAGTGGGCGGCGACATCGAGAGGGGGATGGGGGAGGGGCTCACGGTGGGGTGGCCACACACACACGAGTCACGTGGTGTACGGGAGGCTTGTAGACAGAGGTGTTTGCCATTTGTCGCGTAGCTGTCCAGGGTACTGAAATGTTCGGCCTTTTATAAACGACGAGCTTTACTACCCGGCTTCGCCCGGGGACTTGGATTCACCACGCCCGGCCGCCTTTGTCTCCCAGTGGCGATGTTCACACACCACAGCACCAGTTGCTCGTTAGAGGCTGAGTCGACCTAGGGAGGCCCAGGACCGGTTCAAATAATCGTCACCGGTGGTGGCCGTGAGCGGGAATCGAACTCGGGTCGCCGGGTTCGTAGCGCAGCGCGCGAATCGCCTGGTGTACAGGAGGTCGTGGGTTCGATCCCGACCCTGACGATGCCTGCTGCTGTATATTTGAAGTTTGCGTCTCTCTCTCATCATCATCACGGTGGTGAGATGTTGACTACCTCGCCTGGTGTACAGGAGGTCGTGTGTTCGATCCCGACCATGACGATGCCTGCTGCTGTACATTTGAAGTTTGCGTGTCTCTCTCTCTCATCACCATCACGGTGGGGAGATGTTGACTACCTCGCCTGGTGTACAGGAGGTCGTGTGTTCGATCCCGACCCTGCCGATGCCTGCTGCTGTATATATAATAAGTATAACCCGTAAAAACAAAGTTTTTCACTATAAATCCTTTATATGCGTGGCGGCTAGAGTCCTCTCGTCCTCTGGCTTGAAATGGCTGCCACCTATGGGTCAGATGATTGCATTGCACCATTAAGCAATTGGTAATTAAATATATAATTTTTTTCCTAAAAAGTGTAAAGTTATGGAAAAAAAATTCACAAACATTCATTGCCACGCACAACGAGTCTGTGTGGAAAATGTCAGCTCGATTGGATCACGGGAAGTGGGTTAAAAAACGACCGAAAGATTTGCACGGTCCTAAGCAAGCAAGCAAGCGAACTTAATATAAAGGATTTAAAAAATCACGACGTTTCGGGCGCAACGCAAGCGTCCGTCATCAGGTGTGAAAGCGTTTGTCCCAACGCCGTGATTGGTGCGATGTTATACCCACGTGACTTTACCGAATGAACCACTGAGGATAAATATATGAACACGCGCGCGTGCGTGTTAATGTAGTTTAGTGATGGAGGTTGGGGGCGAGCCACTCAAAGCCATTGGCCTTGGAGGAAATGTGTTGGAGGAATAGGGGGTGGTGGTGGGGGGTGGTGGTGGGGGGGTGGTGGGGGTGGTGGGGGGGGGGGGGGTGGTGGGGGGGGGTTGGTGGTGGGGGTTGGTGGTGGGGGGNTGGTTGTGGGGGGGTGGTTGTGGGGGAGTTGATGGTGGGGATTGGTGGTGGGGGGGGGGGTGGTGGGAAGTTGGTGGTGGGGGGTTTGTGGGTGGACGATTTTCTGGTGGATTGCGATGAGTGGGTGGCACGGGTTTGTCTCCACTGGAGCGAATCTCGCTCCAGTGGTGGTAGTGGGGGTGGTGGTGGGGGGTGGTGGTGGGGGGTGGTGGTGGGGGGTGGTGGTGGGGGTGGTGGTGGGGGGTGGTGGTGGGGGATGGTGGTGGGGGGGTTGGTGGTGGTGGGGAGTTGGTGGTGGTGGGGGGTGGTGGTGGGGGNTTGGTGGTGGGGAGTTGGTAGTGGGGCGTGGTGGTGGGGGNTGGTGGTGGGGGGTCTGGCTCCAGTGAGGGGCACGGGTCCGTGCGAGTGGCACGAGAGGAAAGGTTTCCCCTCAATTATTCAGACGCAGAAGTCGCGAATCTCCGGGTTTATTCCTCCCGTCTCTCTCTCTACCCCTCTCTCTCCCTACCCCCTCTCTCTACCCCCTCTCTCTCTCTACCACCTCTCTCTCTACCCCCTCTTTCTCTACCCCCTCTCTACCCCCCCCCCCCTCTCTACCCCCTCTCTCTACCTCTCTCTCTACCCCCTCTATCTACCCCCTCTCTCTACCCACTCTCTCTCTACCCCCTCTTTCTCTACCCCCCCCCCCTCTCTCTACCACCTTTCTCTCTACCCCTCTCTCTACCCCCCCCCGCCCTCTCTCTCTCCCTGCCTCTCTCTCTCACAGATTGCAGACCCGCACAGATTAAGGTCACTCAATAATTAAACAGGTCCTGCGTGGCGAGGCCGGTGCTGCTGGAGGAGGTGGAGGTGGTGCAGAGAGAGAGAGGGGGGACATAGACATAGAGTAGGGAGAGGGGGTAGAGAAAGAGGGGGTGGGGGAGTAGAGAGAGGGGTAGAAAGTAGAGAGAGGGGNTAGAGAGAGGGGGTAGAGAGAGAGGGGGAGTTAAAGAGAGAAGGGGGGTAGAGAAAGGGGTAGAGAGAGGGGGTAGAGAGAGAGAGAGGGGTAGAGAGAGAGGGGTAGAGAGAGAGGGGGTAGAGAGAGAGGGGTAGAGAGAGGGGGTAGAGAAAGAGGGGGTAGAGAGAGAGGGGTAGAGAGAGATGGGGACCAGAACCAAACCAGAATAGAAGGGGTGAATGAGTGAATGAGTGAGTGGGTGAATGAGTGAATGAGTGAGTGGGTGAATGAGTGAGTGAGTGAATGAGTGGGTGAATGAGTGAGTGAATGAGTGAGTGGGTGGGTGAGTGAATTAATGAGTGAGTGAGTGGGTGGAATGAGTGGGTGAATGAGTGAATGGTGAATGAGTGAATGAGTGAGTGGGTGAATGAGTGAATGAGTGAGTGGCTGAGTGAATGAGTGAGTGGGTGAATGAGAATGAGTTGAGTGGGTGAATGAGTGAGTGGGTGAATGAGTGAATGAGTGAGTGGGTGAATGAGTGACGTGGGTGACAGATTGAGATGATGAGTGAGTTTGTGAGTCAGCATGAGAAGTCTATGCCAGAGATCATGATAGAGGGAGTCTAATTTGTAAGAGTGGGTGAGTGAGTGGGTGAATGCGTGAGTGCATTAGTGAGGGAGGGAGTGAGTCACTCAATCACTCACTCATTCACTAACCCATTCACTCCGCAAAAAATAAGACCCAATCTTGGCTTGTGATAGCCAGAGTCGGTTTAATAAAAAAATAATTAAAGCTATATGATTCAGTGGAGCCTGGTTACAATAAAAATAGCTTAGTTAGTAATCAAATCTACCTTAATCAACTACTCACTCGCTCACGATTTCGCTCGCTCATTCCCTAACCCACTCACTCGCCTACCAGTTCACTCATTCACTCACCATTCACTCACTCACACACTCACTCGCCTACCAGTTCACTCATTCATTTATTCACTCACCCACTCACTCGCCTACCAGTTCACTCATTCACTCATTCATTCACTCACTCATTCACTCACCCACTCACTCACCAGTTCACTCATTTACTCACCCACTCACTCACCAGTTCACTCATTTATTCATTCACTCACCCACTCACTCGCCTACCAGGTCACTCATTCACTCATTCATTCATTCACCCACTCACTCGCCTACCAGTTCACTCATTCACTCATTCATTCACTCACCCACTCACTCACCAGTTCACTCATTTACTCACCCACTCACTCACCAGTTCACTCATTCACTCATTCATTCACTCACCCACTCACTCGCCTACTCACTCATTCACTCATTCATTCATTCACCCACTCACTCGCCTACCAGTTCACTCATTCACTCACTCATTCATTCACTCACTCGCCTACCAAGTCACTCGTTCACTCATTCATTCACTCACCCACTCACTCGCCTACCAGTTCACTCGTTCACTCATTCATTCACTCATCCACTCACTCGCCTACGAGTTCACTCATTCATTCACTCACTCGTTCACTCACTCATTCATTCACTCACCCACTCACTCACCAGTTCACTCATCATTAATTCACTCACCCACTCACTCGCCTACCAGTTCACTCATTCATCATTCATTCACTCACCCACTCACTCGCCTACCAGTTCACTCATTCATTCACTCACTCGTTCACTCACTCATTCATTCACTCACCCAATCACTCGCCTACCAGTTCACTCGTTCACTCACTCATTCATTCACTCACCCACTAACCCATTCACTCCCGCAAAAAAATAAGACTCTATCTTGGCCTCGTTTGCGATATCCAGAGTTTGCTTCGGGAAAAAAAAGAACTACATACCTCAGTGGAGCCCAGGACTCACTGTTCTTTCGGTAAAGTCACGTAGAAGGGAATAATAAATAATAAAAATAAAACATAATAAAATAATTCTCACGACGTTTCGGCCACAACGCAAGCAGCCGTCCTCAGGTGAGAACAGGTCTGTCGGGGAGACAGATGATNAAGACAGACCTGTTCTTCACCGAGACGGCGCTTGCGTTGTGGCATCGTGAGAATTATTTTATTATGTTTTATTTTTATTATTTTATTACTTCCCTTCTACGTGACTTTACCGAAAGAACCAAGAAGATGAATCCCTGCATTCACGAAAGCTTTAAATCGAAATTATTTATTATGTTTTTTTTTTATTTTATTACTTCCCTTCTGCGTGACTTTACCGAAAGAACCAAGAAGATGAATCCCTGCAGTCACGAAAGCTTTAAATCGAAATATATATATATATTATAGGGTTTTTTCCCCTTTTTCTGGCAACAAAACTGAAACCTTTTTACAAGGAATCATGTGACGGCATTAACCACAATACTTGTGGTCAACATGCAAAAAAAAAACACAACACTGATAATATGATGCATTGTCCTTGAAACTGATTGGTCCACACCAGAGACGGCGTTCTTTAGAGCCTCGTCTCAAATGGTATCCGTGACAGATTACGAAGAATAAGAAGAATAAGTAGAAGCCAAAAAAAAAAAGATGCGTGCCGTTATTTTTAAATCGCATCCATAATTGATGTGCGAGTTCTTTGAAGTGCAAACTCCATAATTGATGTCTCTATGTAAGTACACGTGCGTGCGTGTGTGAGAGGGTGGGGGGGGAGCGGTGGTGCAGCGGTTAGCGCACTGTCAAGCACATTGGCGAGTAGTAGTGTATAGTGTAGTGTATAGTGTAGTGTATAGTAGTGTATAGTCGTGTATAGTGTAGTGTATAGTAGTGTATAGTGTAGTGTATAGTGTGTAGTGTATAGTGTAGTGTATAGTGTAGTGTATAGTGTAGTTGTGTAGTGTATAGTGTAGTGTATAGTAGTGTATAGTGTAGTGTATAGTGTAGTGTATAGTGTAGTGTATAGTGTAGTGTATAGTAGTGTATAGTAGTGTATAGTAGTGTATAGTGTAGTGTATAGTGTAGTGTATAGTGTAGTGTATAGTGTAGTGTATAGTAGTGTATAGGTGTATAGTGTAGTGTATGTAGTGTATAGTGTAGTGTATAGTGTAGTGTATAGTGTAGTGTAGTAGTGTATAGTGTAGTGTATGTAGTGTAGTCGTGTATAGTGTAGTGTATAGTGTAGTGTATCGTGTAGTGTAGTGTATGGTGTAGTGTATAGTAGTGTATAGTGTAGTGTATGTGTAGTGTATAGTAGTGTATAGTGTAGTGTATAGTAGTGTATAGTGTAGTGTATAGTAGTGTATAGTGTAGTGTTTAGTAGTGTATAGTGTATAGTAGTGTATAGTGTAGTGTTTAGTAGTTTATAGTGTATAGTAGTGTATAGTGTTTAGTAGTGTATAGTGTATAGTAGTGTATAGTGTTTAGTAGTGTATAGTGTAGTAGTGTATAGTGTAGTGTTTAGTAGTGTATAGTGTAGTGTATAGTGTATAGTGTAGTGTTTAGTAGTGTATAGTGTAGTGTATAGTAGTGTATAGTGTAGTGTATAGTGTAGTGTTTAGTAGTGTATAGTGTAGTGTATAGTGTAGTGTATAGTAGTGTTTAGTAGTGTATAGTGTAGTGTATAGTAGTGTATAGTGTAGTGTATAGTGTAGTGTATAGTGTGTAGTGTATAGTGTAGTGTATAGTGTAGTGTAGTGGTGCAGCGGTTAGCGCACTGCTCAACCCCATTGGCGAGTGAGTCCTGGGCTCCCCCCCCTAGGTCGACTCAGCCTTAAACATCAACAATGGGGAGATTCAAGGCGGCTGGTCGTGGTGCTGATCACCCACACAGCAGAGGTCGCAAACGGGTTTTGATTCCTTACCCGTACCTGTACCCGGCCGCACCAGGGTCGCAAACGGGTACACGTACCCGGCCGTACCCTACCCNTACCCTACCCGTACCCGGGTAGGGTACGCGGGTACCTGATTGCGACCTCTGGGATGAAGCCATGTTGCAGGCGCGGGTGAGTTGATTCTAGGAACTTGAATTGTGAGAAGAGACAAGATGTTGGGAAATGAGTGACAAACGGTGACTCACCAGTGACTCACGGCCTACCCGTACCCGTACCCGGCCGCACCAGGGTCGCAAACGGGTACCCGGCTACCCGTACCCGGCCGGATACGGGTAGCCGGGTATCGGTAGGGTACGGGTATCGGGTACCCGATTGCGACCTCTGTCACACAGGCAGCACTTGCCCAACGGGCTGCGAAGGCTATGAGGGGGGGGGGGGGGGGGCTCTTTGTCTTTGTGATGCTCACAACAACGGGCGCAAGGCCTGGCGGATAAAACGCAAACGAGCTGGAAAAGTCGGAGACACAGGTGGTGCATCTGCCCGTCATCTCAGTCAGTCAACATGTGGTACCTGGGTCTGTCACGTGACCTCCTGCACCTAGCCTGGCACAGCAGTCAACACAAGGCACTTGGGTCTGTCACGTGACCTCATGCACCTAGCCTGGCACAGTAGGGGTACAGGTGGTGCATCTGTCCGTCATCTCAGTCAGTCAACACGTGGCACATGGGTCTGTCACGTGACCTCATGCACCTAGCCTGGCACATTAGGGGCACAGGTGGTGCATCTGCCGATCATCTCAGTGAGTCAACACGTGGCACCTGGGTCTGTCACGTGACCTGCACCTAGCCTGGCACAGCAGTCAACACGTGGCCCCTGGGTCTGTCACGTGACTTCACTGCCAGCGGCGAACCTTCGACAACTCCACGTGATAGCCTCAAAGTGCACCTAGCCTGGCACAAGCGCCGTGGTGACGTCATCGCAACTTAGTGGCGAACGGTGGCGGCGGTTGTGGTTGTGGTGGTTGTGGTGGTGTGGTGGTTGTGGTGGTGTGGTGNTGGTGGTTGTGGTGGTTGTGGTGGTTGTAGTGGTGGTGGTGGTGGTGGTTGTGGTGNTGTGAGTGGTGGTGGTGGTGGTGTTGTGGTGGTGGTGTGTGTAGTGGTNGTTGTGGTGGTGGTGGTTGTAGTGGTGGTGGTGGTGGTTATGGTGGTGGTTGTGGTGGTTGTGGTGGTTGTTGGTTGTGGTGGTTGTGGTGGTTGTTGTTGTGGTGGTGGTGGTGCTGGTGGTTGTGGTGGTGCTGGTGTTGTGGTGGTTGTTGTTGTTGTGGTGGTTGTTGTTGTTGTGGTGGTGGTGGTTGTGGTTGTGGTGGTGGTGGTTGTGGTGGTGCTGGTGGTTGTGGTGATGGTGGCGGTGGTTGTAGTGGTGGTGGTGGTTGTGGTGGTTGTTGTGGTTGTTATTGTTGTTGTGTTGATGAGCGCATTTCCCCATCTGCCTGAACAATTCCACGCTCTCCACAGATGACAGAAGACATCGCTCTGGGCGCATGTTATCTGGCGGCTACAGCTGCTGCCGTGTTCACAGCATCACAACGCAACAGCAACGTCCGCTGTCAATAACAACAATAACAACAACAACAACAATAACATCATCATCAGTGTGTGTGTGTGTGNCCCGAATGGAACGCGTATTTAGAAGTTGACGTTTCGGCCAATAGCACTTCTTCAGAGCGCGCGGCTGTTTGGGAAACGTGTGATGTCAGCCAACAACATCAACAACAACAACAACATCAACAACATCAACAACAACACACCATCAACAACATCAACAACATCAACAACATCAACAACAACATCAACAACATCAACNACAACATCATCAACAACAACATCAACAACAACATCAACACCATCAACAACATCAACAACAACATCATCGCCTTGAGAACATCAACAACAACATCAACAACAACACCACCTCAACAACATCAACAACATCAACAACATCAACAACACATCAACAACATCAACAACAACAACATCAACAACAACAACATACAACAACAACATCAACAACAACATCAACAACAACATCACCGGCGATGATGATGGTGGCGATGATGTTGATGATGATGTTGATGATTTTGATGATGATGATGTTGATGATGATTATGATGTTGATGTTGATTATGTTNATGATGTTGATGATGATGTTGATGATGATGATGATGTTGATGATGATGTTGACGATGTTGGTGATGTTGATTATGATGATGTTGATGATGATGTTGATGATGATGATGTTGATGATGTTGATGACGATGTTGATGATGTTGATGATGATGATGTTGATGACGATGATGATGATGATGATGTTGATGATGATGATGATNTTGATGATGATGATGATGNTGATGTTGATNATGTTNATGGCGATGTTGATGATGATGTTGATGATGATGATGACGATGTTGACGATGTTGATGTTGATGATGTTGATGACGATGATGTTGATGATGATGCTGTTGATGATGATGTTGATTATGTTGATGATGATGACGATGTTTATGATGATGATGATGTTGATGTTGACGATGTTTATGATAATGATGATGATGTTGATGATGATGATGATGTTGATGACGATGTTGATGACGATGTTGATGTTGATGACGATGTTTATGATGATGATGTTGATGTTGATAATGATGATGATGTTGATGATGATCACCCTCACCAGCATCCGACTGCTTCCACTTGTTCTTGGAGACTTTCGCACCAACTCCCCAAGTCGTGCCGACACCGATCACCGCCACCACCATCACCACCACCATCGTCATCCTCGCCACCACCATCGCCACCACCACCACCACCACCACGACCACCAGCAGCAGCAGCAGCGGCAGGAGCGGGTCCAATCTTGTCCAACGTTTCGTGACCACCACCCCCCCTCCCCTCTCGCCAACTGGCGCTTGAAAGTTAATTGATTCCCATTCTTCGTTTGTCGCGAATTCGATTTGTGGCTCCCTAATTAGCTGTGTGCTGAGACGTGGTGGTTGTTGATGTTGTTGATGTTGTTGATGTTGTTGTTGATGTTGTTAATGTTGTTGCTGCTGATGATTTGCTGTTGCCGTCCCTGTTGTTGTTGATGTTGTTGTTGTTGATTTGCTGTTGCCGTCCTTGTTGTTGTTGTTGATGTTGTTGATGTTGTTGTTGTTGTTGTTGATTTGCTGTGGCCGTCCTTGTTGTTGATGTTGTTGTTGATGTTGTTAATGTTGTTGCTGTTGCTGATTTTGCTTTTGCCGTTCCTATTGTTGTTGTTGATGTTGTGGTTGTTGTTGTTGATTTGCTGTTGCCGCCCTTGTTGTTGATGTTGTTGATGTTGTTGTTGTTGATTTGCTGTTTCCGTCCTTGTTGTTGTTGTTGATGTTGTTGTATCGTACGTTGAGCTTCTTTCGCGCCGTACGTAAACAACCGTGCTAATCGGATGCCGCTGTTGTTGATGTTGTTGTTGTTGATAAATTGACGATTTGGACGAAATGAAAACTCCACTTCACCCGATGTCATCCCCCGCCTGCCCCAAAATATCTAAATGTGCAAATTCACCGTCTCAATCATCACCATCATCACCATCATCACCACCACCATCATCACCACCATCATCATCATCTTAGAAGTCCTCTGCTCGTGATGCGCGCGTGAGATTAATTGACAGTCAGAGCCATTCCCAGTGACGCTCACTCATCTCGTCTCCACAAACAACGCCTGTGTGTGTACAAAGACAAAGATCCCCCGTGTAGCCTCAACAGACTATAGGGGCAAGTGCTGTTAGCGAGCGCCACACAAAGACAATGATCCCCGTGTAGCCTCAACAGACTGTTGGGGCAAGTGCTGTTAGCGAGCGCCACACAAAGACAAAGATCCCCGTGTAGCCTCAACAGACTGTTGGGCAAGTGCTGTTCGAGAGCAACTATGAAGGCCGGCACGGCACACGAGGGAGTGGGTGGCCACCACGCCCGGCCGCCTTTGTCTCCCCAGTGGCAATGTTTACCGCACCAGGTACTAATTTGAGGCTGAGTCGACCTAGGTGAGGCCAGGACCGGTTCAGATAATCGTCACTGCTGTTGGTGGCCGTGAGCGGGAATCGAACTCGGGTCGCCGGGTTCGTAGCGAAGCGCGCTAACCGCTGCACCACCGCTCCCCAGTATGTGTGTACGCATACACACACGTGTTATATGAAAAGATCCCCCGTGTAGCCTTAACAGATTGTAGGGGCAAGTGCTGTTAGCGAGCACCTATGAAGGCCGGCACGGCACACGAGGGAGTGGGTGGCCAGCACCACCACGCCCGGCCGCCTTTGTCTCCCCAGTGTCAATGTTTTACACACCGCACCGGGTACTCATTTGAGGCTGAGTCGACCTAGGGGAGGCCCAGGACCGTTTCAGATGATCGTCACTGGTGTTGGCCGTGAGCGGGAATCGAACTCCGGGTCTCCAGGTTCAGAGCGCAGCGTAGCGCTAACCGCTGCACCACCGCTCCCACACGCACACACACACAGTGACACGTTTTTCTGCCGAAGCCGACCTACACGAATAACAGAAACTTCTTCTCATTCAATCTCGGGACCCAAGTCGGTCGTGCCCGTACGAACACGTGACAGACGCACGAATCTCCACGTAGATTCGGGGGTCACGATCCAATTCTGCGTCGTTTCACCGCCTCGATATGCGTCGTTCTCACCCCCCACCCCCACACAGACACAGGCAAAGGTCCCCCGTGTAGCCTTAACAGACCGTCGGGGCAAGTGCCCTTAGCGAGTAGCGCCTATGAAGGCCGGCACGGCACCACGATTGGGGTGGGTGGACAGCACCACGCCCGACCGCCTTTGTCTCCCAGTGGCGATGTTTACCACACCGTACCAGGTACTCGTTTGAGTCTGAGTCGACCTAGGGAGACCCAGGACCGGCGCGCTAACTTGCTACACTATCGCTCCCCCCCCCCCCCCCCACACACACACAGACACACACACAGATACACAGACACACAGACACACAGACACACAAACCCACAGACACACACACAGACACACAGACCCACAGACACACAAACACACACACACAGACACAGACACACACACACACAGACACACAGATACACAGACCCACAGACACACAGATACACAGACACACACACACAGAGACACACAGACCCACAGACACACAGACCCACAGACCCACAACACACACACACACAGATACACAGACACACAGACCCACAGACACACACACACACAGACACACAGACCACAGACACACAACCCCACACACACACAGACACACAGATACACAGACACACACACACACAGACACACAGATACACACACACACAGAGACACACAGACACACAGACACAGACCCACAGACACACAGACACACAGACCCACAGACACACAGACACACAGACCCACACTCACGTCGCTGTGACAGCAGCAGCAAGTAGCTCTCGTCTCGTTATACGTCAACTCTCCCAGCCTCAAATTTCGATTGAAAGCTTCTTTCGTGACTGCAGCAGGGATTCATCTTCTTGGTTCTTTCGGTAAAGTCATCACGTAGAAGGGAAGTAATAAATAATAAAAATAAAACGTAATAAAATAATATTCTCACGACGTTTCGGCCACAACGCAAGCAGCCGTCCTCAGGTGGAGAACAGGTCAGTCGAGAAGACAGAGACAGCCTCCTCCGCTCTCCGCCGCCGCCACCACCACCGCCACCACCACCGCCACCACCACCGCCACCACACCGCCACCACCACCACCACCGCCACCACCACCGCCTCCTCCTACGACGACGATGACTGCCTCACCCGGCCACTCTGTTCAAGTCGCCTCTTCGAGTGACGTCGTTTCGATGTCCGTCGTTTGTCAGCGGCTTCCGTTCAGGAACGCGTTGCCCCCAACCCCCACCACCCCGACGTAGAGCGGGGTTTGCCTGCAATGTAATAATTTATATATTTATTTTTTGTTTTTATTGCTCGGCTGGACATGGAGAGCAAAGGCAACGAGCACGGCGTAATTCAGGCGGCTGCTGCTGCTACTGCTGCTACTGCTGCTGCTACTGCTGCTACTGCTGCTGCTGTGCTGCTGCTACTGCTGCTGCTGCTACTGCTGCTGTTGCTGCTGCTACTGCTGCTGCTGTGCTGCTGCTACTGCTGCTGTTTGCTGCTGCTGCTGCTACTGCTGCTACTGCTGCTAAGCTGCTGCTACTGCTGCTACGCTGCTGCTACTGCTGCTGCTACTGCTGCTGCTTCTGCTACTGCTGCTGCTGCTACTGCTGCTGCTTCTGCTGCTGCTGCTGCTGTTGCTGCTGCTGCTGCTACTGCTGCTACTGCTGCTGCTACTGCTGCTGTTGCTGCTGCTACTACTGCTGCTGCTGCTGCTACTACTGCTGCTGCTACTGCTGCTACTGCTGCTGTTGCTGCTGCTGCTACTGCTGCTGCTACTGCTGCTGCTGCTACTACTGCTGCTGCTACTGCTGCTGCTACTACTGCTGCTGCTGCTACTGCTGCTGCTACTGCTGCTACTGCTGCTGCTGCTACTGCTGCTGCTACTGCTACTGCTGCTACTGCTGCTGCTGCTACTGCTGCTACTACTGCTGCTACTGCTGCTACTACTGCTGCTGCTGCTGCTGCGACGGCGGGAGGAGGAGGCGGTGAATGAGGGGACGCTGCGCTTGGCAGCGCGTGCTCATTCCCAACCGGTCTTTCCCATTCGCTCCCTCACTCCCTCCTCCCCTTCCTTCATTTCCTTCCTTTCCTTCCTTCCCTCCCTCCCTCCTTTCCTTCCCTCCTGTCCTTCCTTCGTGGACGCGTGCGTGGAGGTGCGCGCGACGAACGAAGAGGCGAGCTCGCGTGCGAGGCGTCTCTCTCTCTTCTTTTTTCAAGGCAGCCCCGACGCTCCCGATCCACGCGTGCCTCGCGTGCCCGTGTGCCCACGTGGCCACGTGCCCCCGTGCCCACGTGCGCGTGTGCGTTCCCGCGTGCCTCGCGTCTCTGGCAAGGTGTGCGCAGAGCTTGTGCCGCTGTGACACTCTCGCTCTCTCTCCTCCCAATCTCGCTCTCTCGCTCTCGCTCGCTCTCTCTCTCGCTCTCTCGCTCGCTCTCTCGGCTCTCTCTCTCACTCTCTCGCTCACTCGCTCTCTCTCGCTCTCTCTCTCTTCCCTCCCAATCTCGCTCGCTCTCTCTCGGTCTCCTTCTTGTTTACGATCAGTGGAAACAAGAAGATGCTCGGTGTAGTCGGCACTTTGCTTCGTTCATCATTTAGTTTTTTTGGTCAATCTTTGCTTTATGTGCCCCCCCCCCCTGTTTATAGATCACTTTCAAGCTCGCTCCTTCTTACCCCTTCCCTCCCCCTCTCTCTCCCCCCCCCCCCCACTCTCTCTCTACCCCCTCTCTCCTACTCGATGTCTAAGTTCCCACTGTTTTCTATGTACATTTTTGTAAAGAAAACAAAAATCAACAAGTGCTGCATCTGCACGCAGCCTTTTCGCAGGCCAACAGCCTCCAACGGTAGCTCATATCAGCACGAGAGCTCCCCGTCATCCGCCACCGAGCACACGGCCTCCTCCATCGCCCACTGCTCCTTGAAGGCCGGCACGGCGTGGGTCACCAGCCGCGCCACATGGCGGAACTCCAGCCCACCCCTGGGGCGACCAGAGCGCGGAAGATGCCCAGGCTGCTGGCCGGACGTTTCCCTCCAGGCCACCTTCCTCGCCCTGTCACGGCGAGTTTGGCGTAGCCGACTGGCCGTTGACCCTCCTGAAGATTGTCCGTCTCCCTTCGTTCCAAAGAGGACCGTCGGGAGAAGTGGAGGGTGAACTTTAAAAATGGATTCAAAATGTGCGTGTCATCCTTACACCCCTTCTCTTCTCTACCCCGTCATCAGGAGCACTTACATCATGGAACTGTCGATTGTTTATGGGATGAAACAAAGAACGGATCATAGTGACCAACCTCACCGAGAGTGAAGAATTACATAGCAAAAGAGGGGGGACATAGACATAGAGTAGGGAGAGAGGGGGTAGAGAGAGGGGGGGGGTGAGAAAGTTGCGCATTTTGATGTGAGTCACTGGTGAGTCACCGTTTGTCACTCATTTCCCAACGTCTTGTCTCTTCTCACAATTCAAGTTCCTAGAATCAACCCACCCGCGCCTGCAACTGGCTTCATCCCAGAGGTCGCAATCAGGTACCCGATACCCGTACCCTTCCCGGGTACGGGTAGGGTACGGGTAGGGTAGGGTACGGGTACCCGTTTGCGACCCTGGTGCAGCCGGGTACGGGTACGGGTAAGGAATCAAACCCGTTTGCGACCTCTGCCTTGAACTCACTACACATGAAACTGAAACCGACAGTAGAGTTTGGGGGTCCACGTTGGGAGTTGCCTCTGTCTCCTGCCTGGTGTCTCGCTACGGTCCGCCAGAGGCGCTAACACTGCGCCGATTTATGAACACGCAGCTGCTTGAACAGGCTCTGATTTTCACGACGTTTCGGCCACAACGCAAGCAGCCGTCCTCAGGTGAAGACCAGGTCTGTCGGGGAGACAGCGTCAGACGCTTGCGTTGTGGCCGAAACGTTGTGAGAATTCATCTTCTTGGTTCTTTCGGTAAAGTCACGTAGAAGGGAAGTGATCATTTCAGACGCTGTCTCCCCGACAGACCTGGTCTTCACCTGAGGACGGCTGCTTGCGTTGTGGCCGAAACGTCGTGATAATTATTTTATTATGTTTTATTTTTATTATTTTATTATTTCCCTTCTACGTGACTTTACCGAAAGAACCAAGAAGATGAATCCCTGCAGTCACGAAAGCTTTAAATCGAAATGTAGGCCCGATTTCTCTACTCTTTGGTTCTTGCGGCATATTTCGATTTGAAGCTTTCGTGACTGCAGGGATTCATCTTCTTGGTTCTTTCGGTAAAGTCACGTAGAATGGAAATAATGAAATAATAAAAATAAAACATAATAAAATAATTCTCACGACGTTTCGGCCTCAACGCAAGCAGCCGTCCTCAGGTGGAGACCAGGTCTTCTGTTCTCGAACAGGTCTGTCTTCTCGACAGACCTGTTCTCCACCTGAGGACGGCTGCTTGCGTTGTGGCCGAAACGTCGTGAGAATTATTTTATATGTTTTATTTTATTTTTTATTACTTCCCTTCTACGTGATGACTTTACCGAAAGAACCAAGAAGATGAATCCCTGCTGTCACGAAAGAAGCTTTAATCGAAATTTAACCACAGCCAGTTAAGGCATTACCTGGTTAATAACATCCTTCCAATGGTTGCTCAATGTGTATCCATCTTCTCGGTTGAAGTCATGTCCGTGTTTAGATGTCTGCATGGCTTCATGAACAAACCTTTGATGGTAGCCAGAAGGTTTGCAGAGTTCCTTGGTCTCGGCAAAAACGAAGAACGAAAAGCTTAGAACGAAAAACGAAGAACGAAAAACGAAGAACGAAAAACGAAGAACGAAAAACGAAGAACTAAAAGCGAAGAACGAAAAACTAAGAACGAAAACGAAGAACGAAGACCCTCCCCCCCCTTACCCCCCCCTCACCCCCCCCCCTCACCCCCACCATGTTTGCGAGCACCTATTAAGTGCCTCTAACGCGATCAACGCGTGCATAGGTGCTGCTGCTGCTGCTGCTCGCTAGCTAAGGGCCGTCCATAAATGACGTCACGAGATTTAGGAAGATTTTGACCCCCCCCCTCGTCACATGACGTCACAAGAAGTCAGACCCCCCCCTCAAATATGACGTCACAAAGCTCTGCCCCCCCCCCCCNACGAAAACAAAAAAATGCTTCAAATCGCTTTAAACTAATGTCAATGTAGTGCGTATTTAATGTGGCGCTGCACTCTGATGTTGTAGGAGAAAACATTTATTAAACAGTCTATTTCATTAAGTAGAACGTTCGAGTTAAAGCTTCTTTCTGACTGCAGCAGGGACATCTTTGTTGCCACGTAGAAGGGTAATAAAATAATTATATATTTTTACTCTACGTGACTTTCCAAAGGAGNTACGTAGAACGTGTTGTCTATATTTATTTAAAGTTGCGCATTTTGATGTGACGTCACATTTCTCAAGCCCCCCCCCCTGGTCACACATCGTCATAAAAATCTGACCCCCCCCCCCCTAGGTGCGTGACGTCATTTATGGACGGCCCCTAAAGTGGCTTGCCCAGGCGGTCTCTTGAGGCTACACGGGACACCTTTGTCTTTGGGTGTCTGCGTGAAGGAGCGGTGGGCGCAGTGGTTAGCGCGCCGCCGGCCTGAGTTCGATGTTGAGCCACGCGTACACACAGAACACACTCACAGAACACACTCACAGAATACACTCACAGAACACACTCACAGAACACACTCACAGAACACACTCACAGAACACACTCACAGAACACACTCACAGAACACACACAGAACTCACAGCGAGAGACAGAACGAGAGACTTTGACTTGTAAACAACTTTATTGCCGCCAGCAGCAACACTGGAGGCGATTCCGATACGAAACACACAAAGTCACCAGCAACACAAATGAAANTAAACGCTACGAATCCACGCGCTGTGGCGCTAAATGCACCGCGCACAACACGAAAGAAAAGCCACGTGGTGGTGGTGGTTGGGTGGTGGTGGTTGTGGTGGTGGTTGTGGTGGTGGTTGTGGTGGTGATGTGGTTGTGGTGGTGGTTGTGGTGTGGTTGTGGTGGTGGTTGTGGCGGTTGTGGTGGTGGTGGTTGTGGTGGTGGTGGTGGTTGTGGCGGTGGTTGTGGTGGGNTGGTGGGGGTGGTGGTTGTTGTGGTGGTGGTTGTGGTGGTGGTGGTTGTGGTGGTGGTGGTGTGGTGGTATGGTGGTGGTGGTTGTGGTGGTGGTTATGGTGGTGGCGGTGGTGGTGGTGGTGGTTGTGGTGGTGGTGGTGGCGGTGGTGCTGGTGGTTGTGGTGGTGGTGTGGGGGTGGTGGGGTGGTGGTTGTGGTGGTGGTGGTTGTGGTGGTGGTGGCGTGGTGGCGGTGGTGGTTGTGGTGGTGGTGTTGTGGTGGTGGTGGTTGTGGTGGTGGTGGTTGTGGTGATGCGGTTGTGTGGTGGTGGTGGTTATGGTGGTGGTGTGGCGGTGGTGGTGGTGGTTGTGGTGGTGGTTGTGGTGGTCATCGCGCACGCCACGGTGACGAGCGAGCGCTTCAGAAGGTGAACACCACGAGGTGCCGTCCACGCTGGTACAGAGAGGGACTTGTCTGGCTCCCAGCGTTTGAAGAAGACGTGCACATCACCGAGATGTGAGAGAGAGAGAGAGATACGAGGCAGAGCCATCTCCTGCTCAAAGGGCGACTTGAGCCGTGTGATCTGCAGAAGGGCTAGCCCTGAAACGTCGCCTATTGAGCACCCATTCCTTTTCGAGGCCACGGCAAGTACAGACGAAGATTCCCCGGTGTCAAGGACAATGCCGGCCGCACACGAGAAGGGTGGTTCATCAGCTACCACGCCCGGCCGCCTTTGTCTCCCTAGTTGGTAATGTTTAATGCACATCGCACCAGGTACCCATTTGAGGTTGAGTCGACCTAGGGGAGGCCAAGACCGGTTCAGATAATCGTCACCGATTGTGTTGGCCGTGAGCGGGAATCGAACCCGGGTCGTCAGGTTCGTAGCGCTAACCGCTACACTACCGCTCCCCACACACACTCTTACACTCTTACACACTTACACACACACACACACACTTACACACACANTCTTACACACACACACACACACACTCTACACACACTTACACACTCTTATACGCACTTACACACACGCACTCACACTCTTACACACACTCACTTACACACTCTTACACACTTACACTCACACTCTTAACACACACACACACTTACACACACACTCTTACACACTTACACACACACACTTACACACACACACTTACACACACACACANTTACACACACTTACACACACACACTTACACACACACACACTTACACACTCTTACACGCTTACACACACACACACACACTCTTACACACTTACACACACGCTCTTACACACACACTCTTACACAACACAACAACCGCCATTCGCCACTAAGTGGCGGTGACGTCACCACGACGCTTGTGCCAGGCCATGTGCACATTGAGGTCACGTGAAGTGTCGAACGCCGGCTGGCAGGAGGTCACGGGCAGATCCAGCAGGTGCCACGGGTCGACTGACCGAGATGACCGAGATGACTGGCTGATGCACACACTTACACACACACTCTCACGCACACTCTTACATACGCACAAAACAAAGGACAAAGATCGCCCGTATAGCCTTAATAAACTGTAGGGTCAAGTGCTGTTAGTGAGTAGCACCCATTCAGCACCATGGACAGTTCCACGAAGTTACTCAATATATAAACATCTATTATCTTGGTTCTTTCGGTAAAGTCACGTAGAAGGGAAGTAATAAAATAATAAAATAAAACAATAAAATATTATGCAGGGATTCATCATCTTGGTTCTTTCGGTAAAGTCACGTAGAAGGGAAATACTAAAATAATAAAATAAAACAATAAAATATTATGCAGGGATTCATCTTCTTGGTTCTTTCGGTAAAGTCACGTAGAAGGGAAATAATAAAAAATAAAAATAAAACATAATAAAATACAGGATTCTCACGACGTTTCGGCCACAACGCAAGCAGCCGTCCTCAGGCGAAGAACAGAGCTGTCATTAGGACGCTGTCTTTCCGACAGCCCTGTTGATGGTGATGATGATGATGTTATTGCCGAAAATGATGACAATGACGATGATGACAACGTTGATGGTGGTGATGATGATGATGTTATTGACGAAAATGATGACAATGACGATGATGACAACGTTGATGGTGGTGATGATGATGATGTTTTGACGACAATGATGACAATGACGATGATGGCAACGTTGATGGTGGTGATGATGATGATGTTATTGACGACAATGATGACAATAACGATGATGACAACGTTGATGGTGGTGATGATGATGATGTTTTTGACGACAATGATGACAATGACGATGATGACAACATTGATGGTGGTGATGATGATGATGTTATTGACGACAATGATGACAATGACGATGATGACAACATTGATGGTGGTGATGATGATGATGTTATTGACGACAATGATGACAATGACGATGATGACAACGTTGATGGTGGTGATGATGATGATGTTATTGACGACAATGATGACAATGACGATGACGACAACATTGATGGTGGTGATGATGATGATGTTATTGACGACAATGATGACAATGACGATGATGACAACGTTGATGGTGGTGATGATGATGATGTTATTGACGACAATGATGACAATGACGATGATGACAACGTTGATGGTGGTGATGATGATGATGTTATTGACGAAATGATGACAATAACGATGATGACAACATTGATGGTGGTGATGATGATGATGATGTTATTGACGAAAATGATGACAATGACGATGATGACAACGTTGATGGTGGTGATGATGATGATGTTATTGACGACAATGATGACAATGACGATGACGACAACATTGATGGTGGTGATGATGATGATGATGTTATTGACGAAAATGATGACAATGACGATGATGACAACGTTGATGGTGGTGATGATGATGATGATGTTATTGACGAAAATGATGACAATGACGATGATGACAACATTGATGGTGGTGATGATGATGATGTTATTGACGACAATGATGACAATGACGATGACGACAACATTGATGGTGGTGATGATGATGATGTTATTGACGACAATGATGACAATGACGATGACGACAACATTGATGGTGGTGATGATGATGATGTTATTGACGACAATGATGACAATGACGATGATGACAACATTGATGGTGGTGATGATGATGATGTTATTGACGACAATGATGACAATGACGATGATGACAACGTTGATGGTGGTGATGATGATGATGTTATTGACGAAAATGATGACAATGACGATGATGACAACGTTGATGGTGATGATGATGATGATGTTATTGACGACAATGATGACAATGACGATGACGACAACATTGATGGTGGTGATGATGATGATGTTATTGACGAAATGATGACAATGACGATGATGACAACACAATAATCATGAACACTCCACCCCCCACGCGCGTGAATCCTCACACTCAGCATCACCCCCCACCACTAGCCCCCACCACCCCCCACTAACCTCCCTCCACCACCCCACCCCCCACCACTCGGTCAATGTAGAAATAATGTCACTCATCGATCCATTGACAAGAGAACAGCGGAGGGGGGAGGGGGGCGAGTGGGGGGGGGTGAATGAGGGGGGTGGCCCCTCCCCTCATCCCCTTATCCCTCCATATTCACCCCCACCCCCCACCCCCCCAATTTCCCACTTCACTCGGCAGTCATTTGCTGCCTTCGGCTGACATCAAGTGATTATAATTGTGTTAGTTAATGTGTGTGTGTGTTGATGTGTGTTGATGTGTGTGTTAGTTGATGTGTGTGTGTATGTTGATGTGTGTGTGTTGATGTGTGTGTGTGTGTTGATGTGTGTGTGTTAATGTGTGTGTGGTGTGTGTGTTAATGTGTGTGTGTTGTTGTGTGTGTGTTGTTGTGTGTGTGTGTTGATGTGTGTGTGTGTGTTGATGTGTGTGTGTGTTTGTGTGTTAATGTGTGTGTGTTTGTGTGTTGATGTGTGTGTTGATGTGTGTGTGTTTGTGTGTTGATGTGTGTGTGTTGGTGTGTGTTAATGTGTGTGTGTTAATGTGTGTGTGTTAATGTGTGTGTGTTGTTGTGTGTGTGTGTTGATGTGTGTGTGTGTTGATGTGTGTGTGTGTTGATGTGTGTGTGTGTGTTAATGTGTGTGTGTGTTGATGTGTGTGTGTTGATGTGTGTGTTGATGTGTGTGTTGATGTGTGTGTGTGTGTTGATGTGTGTGTGTGTTGATGTGTGTGTGTGTTGATGTGTGTGTGTGTTGATGTGTGTGTGTTGATGTGTGTGTTGATGTGTGTGTGTGTGNTGATGTGTGTGTGTGTGTTATGTGTGTGTNGATGTGTGTGTTGAGATGTGTGTGTGNTGATGTGTGTGTGTTGATGTGTTGTGTTGATGTGTGATGTGTTGATGTGTGTGTGAGTGCGTGTGTTGATGTGTTGTGTTGATGTGTGTTGATGTGTGTTGATGTGTGTNTTGTGTTGATGTGTGTGGGTGTGTTGATGTGTGTGGTGTGTTGATGTGTTGTGTTGATGTGTGGTGTGTTGATGTGTGTGTGTTGATGTGTGTGTGTGTTGATGTGTGTGTGTGTTGATGTGTGTGTGTGTTGATGTGTGTGTGTATGTTGATGTGTGTGTGTTGATGTGTGTGTGTGTTGATGTGTGTGTGTTGATGTGTGTGTGTGTTGATGTGTGTATGTAGATGTGTGTGTGTGTTGATGTGTGTGTGTTGATGTGTGTGTGTGTTGATGTGTGTGTTGATGTGTGTGTGTGTGTTGATGTGTGTGTGTGTTGATGTGTGTGTGTGTGTTTGTGTGTGTGTTGATGTGTGTGTGTATGTAGATGTGTGTGTGTGTTGTGTGTGTGTTGTGTGTGTGTTGATGTGGTGTGTGTTGTGTGTGTGTGTGTGTGTGTGTGTGTGTGTTGATGTGTGTGTATGTTGATGTGTGTGTGTTGGTGTGTGTTAATGTGTGTGTGTGTGTTGATGTGTGTGTGTGTTTGTGTGTTATGTGTGTGTGTTGATGTGTGTGTGTGTTGATGTTGTGTGTTGATGTGTGTGTGTGTTAATGTGTGTGTGTGTTGATGTGTGTGTGTGTTATGTGTGTGTGTGTTGATGTGTGTGTGTATGTTGATGTGTGTGTGTGTGTGTGTTGATGTGTGTGTGTGTATGATGTGTGTGTGTTGATGTGTGTGTGTTGAGATGTGTGTGTGTGTGTGTTGAGATGTGTGTGTGTATGTTGTGTGTGGTGTATGTTGAGTGTGTGTGTATGTTGATGTGTGTGTGTGTGTGTGNTGTGTGTGTGTGTGTGNTGATGTGTGTGTGTGTTGAGATGTGTGTGTGTTATGTGTGTGTTGNTGTGTGTGTGTGTGTGTTGATGTGTGTGGTGTGTGTGATGTGTGTGTGTTGTGTGTGTGTGTTANGTGTGTGTGTTGATGTGTTGTGTCGTGTGTGTGTGTGTGTTGATGTGTGTGTGTTGNTGTGTGTGTGTTGATGTGTGTGTGTTGATGTGTGTGTGTTGATGTGTGTGTGTGTTAATGTGTGTGTGTGTTGTGTGTGTGTGTGTTGNTGTGTGTGTGTGTTGTGTGTGTGTGTGTGTTAATGTGTGTGTGTGTTGATGTGTGGTGTGTGTGTGTGTGTTGTGTGTGTGTGTTGAGTGTGTGTGTTGTGTGTGTGTGTTGNTGTGTGTGTGTGTGTGATGTGTGTGTGTGTGTTGTGTGTGTGTGTTGAAGTGTGTGTGTTGATGTGTGTGTGTGTGTGTGTTGATGTGTGTGTTGATGTGTGTGTGTGTATGATGTGTGTGTGTGTTGGTGTGGTGTGTGTGTGTTGATGTGTGTGTGTGTTNTGTGTGTGTGTGTGTGTGTGTGTATGTGTGTGTGTGTGTATGTTGAGATGTGTGTGTGTATGTTGTGTGTGTATGTTGAGGTGTGTGTGTATGTTGNNGTGTGTGTGTATGTGTGTGTGTGTGTTGGTGTGTGTGTGTGTGTTGTGTGTGTGTGTGTGTNTGTGTGTGTGATGTGTGTGTGTGTGTGTGTTGAGTGTGTGTGTGTGGTTGTGTGTGTGTGTGTTGATGTGTGTGTGTGTTGTGTGTGTGTGTTAGTGTGTGTGTGTTGTGTGTGTGTGTTGNTGTGTGTGATGTTGTGTGTGTGTGTGACGTGNGTGATGTGTGTGTTGAGATGTGTGTGTGTTGAGATGTGTGTGTGTGTGNGTGTGTGTGTGAGANGTTGTGTNTGTGTGNGTGTGTNTGTGTGNTGNGTGTGTGTGATTGTTGAGATGTGNGNGTTTNTGTAGATGTGTTGTGTGGAGATGTGTGGTGTTGTGATGTGTTTTTGNTGTGTTTGTGTGTGTGATGTGTGAGATGTGTTGTGTGNTGGTTTGTGNTGTGTGTGTGATGTTTNTGTGTTTTGTGTTGNTNTGTTGTGNGAGATGTGTGTNTGTGNTGTGTTGNTGTGTTGGTGTGTGTGTGTGTGCGTGTGTTGGTGTNTGTGTGTGTGTTGTGTNTGTNGTGTGCGTGTTAGTGTGTGTGGTTGTGTGTGCGTGTGNTGNGTGTGTGGTGTTGNTGTGGTGATGTGTGTGTTGTGTTGNTGTGTGTGTGTGTGTTGGTGTGTCGTTGTGTGTTGTGTGTGTTGATGGATGTGTTTGTGTCCGTGTGTTTGAGATGTGTGTGTNTGTTGAGATGTGTTGTTGAGATGTGTGTTGTTGTTGNTGTGTGTGGTGTTGTAGNGTGATTGTGGTGTGTGTNTGTGTTNTGTGTGTGTNGATGATTGTGTTGTGTNTGTGTGATGTGTGTGTTTGTGTGTGNTGTGTTGTTGNTGTGTGTNTGTTGTGTGTGGTGTGTGTNGTGTGTGTGGTGTGTTGTGTGTTGTGNTGTGTTNTGTGTTGTGTGTTGTGTTGNGTGTGATGTTGTTGTGTGTGTNTGTGTGTGTGTGATGNGATGTTGTGTGTTGTGTTGTGTGTGTGTGAGTGCTGGTGTTATGTGTGTGTNTNTTGATTNTGATGTGTGTGTGTGTATTGTTTTGGTGTTGTGTTGTGTGTGTGATGTGTTGTGTGTGTGTTGTAGTGTGTGTGTGTGTGGGGTGTGTTGTGTGTGTGTGTGGTGTGTGTGTGTGTGTTGGTNTGTGTNTGTGTTGNTGTGTTGTGTGTAGTGTTNTGTGTGCGTGTGTGTATGTTGGTGTGTNTGTGTGTTATGTGTNTTGTGTGNTGGTGTGTTGATGTGTTGTGTTGATGTGTTGTGTGTGTTGACGTAGTGTTTGTGGTNTGTGTGAGTGTGTGTTGATGTGTTGTGTTGAGATGTGTGATGTGTGTGTGGTGTGTGTTGTGTTAGATGTGTGTTGTGTTGTGTGTTGTGTGTTGTGTGATGTGTTGTTGTNTGTNTGTGTGTAGTGTGGTGTTGATGTGTGTNTGTGTTGTGTGTTGTGTTGAGCTGTGTTGTGTTAATGTGTTGTGTTGTGTGTGTGTGTGTGTGTGTGTATGTTGAGCTGTGTGGTGTTGTGTGTTGTGTGTGTGTGTGATGTGTGNTGTGTTGTGTGTGTGTGGTTGTGTGTGTTGTGTGGTGTTNGGAGCTGTGTGGTGTGTTGAGTGTGTNTGTGTTGTGTGTGTGTGTGTGGATGTGTTGTGTTGAGTGTGGGTTATGTGTGTGTTGATGTGTGTGTGTGAGCTGTGTGGTGTGTTGATGTGTGTGTGTGGAGCTAGGTNTGTGTTATGTGGTGTGTGTTGATGTGTGTGTGTGTTGATGTGTGGTGTGTTGATGTGTNTGTGTGTGTGTGTGTGATGTGTGTGTGTTGATGTGTGTGTGTTGAGTTGTGTGTGTGTGTGTGGTGTGTTGAGCTGTGTGGTGTGTGTGTGTCTGTGAGTGTGTGTGTGTGTGTGAGTGTGTGTGTAGTGTGTGATGTGTGTGNGTGTGTTAGGATGTGTTATGTGTGTGTGTGTTGGTGTGGTGTTGAGTGTTGTGTGATGTGTGTGTGTTGTTGTGTGTGTGTGTGTGTGTGTGTATGTNGATGTGTGTGTGTATGTGCCATGTGTGTGTGTGTGTGTGTGTGTGTGTGTTGTTGNTGTGTGTGTATGTTGNGTGTGTGTATGTTGTGTGTGTGTGTGTTGTGTGTCTGTGTTGGTTGTGTGTGTGTGTTGATGTGTGTGTATGTTAATGTGTGTGTATGTTCGTGTGTGTGTGTATGTTTGTGTGTGTGTTGATGTGTGTGTATGTTAACGTGTTTGTATATGTGTGTGTGTGTATGTTGATGTGTGTGTGTTGATGTGTGTGTGTTGAGACTGTGCGTGTGTGTGTTGATGAGTTTTGTGTGTGTTGACCGGCTCCAATTTAACAGCAGAGGTCTCACTCCCAATCAGTCGAGGCATTATCTTTTCATCGGTTGCGTAACGCTGTGTGGAAGCTACCTGGTCTGTAGCTCCGCACGAAGCTTCAGGTCTTCTCGGCCACGGTCATTCCCTCCTTCTCTACGCTTGCGAAACGTGGACCCCCCTAGTGGAGCATCTTCGCCGGTTGGAAACATTTAGGCTGGCCTGCCTACGATCCATCCTGGGTTTAACCAGGCTGGATTGTGTGAGGAGCTCACAAATCCTTGAAAGATCTGGGCAAAGTCCCATCAGTGAGCTCCTCCGGCAGGCAAGGCTGCGTTGGCTGGGTCATGTAGCCCGCATGCCCAGCCACCGCAAGCCTAAACAGCTTTTGTTCGGCCGGATCGAGGGGGCTAAAGGGCGCGGCACGGGCTAGAGAAGAGATGGAGTGATGTGGTACAGGAGGACGTGGAGCTGAGTGGACTTGCCGATGACTGGTACCAGCGGTGTCAAGATCGGCCTCAGTGGAGGAGGCTCGTGAAGGACGCTACTGGGCAGTTGGAGGCAGTCGCCCTCCAACAACAACGGAGGGCGGAGGAGCGACGCTCACAACAACGAGCGGAGCGCCGGGTGGCTAAAGCACAGCAAGTTGGTACAGTAGGGGCACAGGTGGTGCATCAGCCAGTCATCTCGGTCATCTCGGTCAGTCGACCCGTGGCACCTGCTGGGTCTGCCCCGTGACCTCCTGCCAGCGGGCGTTCGACACTTCACGTGGCCTCAAGGTGCACTTGGCCTGGCACAAGCATCGTGGTGACGTCACCGCCACTTAGTGGCGAATGGCGGTTGTTGTTGTTGTTGTGTGTGTGTGTTGTGTGTGTGTGTTGATGTGTGTGTTGTGTGTGTGTTGATGTGTGTTGGTGTGTGTGTTGATGTGTGTGTGNTGTGTGTTGGTGTGTTGTGTGGTGNGCCTGTGTGTGTTGATGTGTGTGTGTTGGTGTGTGTGTGTGTTGNTGTGTGTGTGTTGNTGTGTGTGTGTGTGNTGATGTGTGTGTTGATGTGTTTGTGTGTGTTTATGTGGGTGTGTGTTTACGTGTGTGTGTGTGTGTTGGTGTGTTTGTGTGTGTTTATGTGTGTGTGTGTGTTGNTGTGTGTGTGTGTTTANGTGTGTGTATGTTGATGTGTATGTTGATGTGTGTGTTGAGGAGTGTGTGTGTGTTGATGTGTGTGTGTGTGTTTACGTATGTGTGTTTATCTGTGTGTGTTAATGTGGGTGGGTGTTTATCTGTGTGTGTGTGTGTTTACGTGTGTGTGTGTTGATGCATGTGTGTTTATGAATGTGTGTGTGTTTATCTGTGTGTGTGTGTTTACGTGTGTTTTTGTTGATGTGTGTATGTGTTTATGAATGTGTGTGTTTATCGTGTGGGTGTGTGTATTCACGTATGTGGAGGTGTGTTTACGTGTGTGTATGTGTATTTATGTGTGTGTATGCGTGTGTGTGTATTTATGTGTGTGCATTTATTNGTGTGTATGTATGTGTGTTTCAGTGTGTGAGTGAGTGTGTGACTGTGAGTGAGTGTGTGAGTGAGTGTGTGTTGAGTGAGTGTGGTGAATGAGTGGGTATGTCAGTGAGTGTGTGAGTGNGTGTGTGAGTATGTGAGAGTGTGAGTGAGTATGTGAGGTGTGAGTGAGTGTGTGAGTGTGTGAGTGAGTGTAGGGGAGCGGTAGTGTAGCGGTTAGCGCGCTGCGCTACGAACCCGGCGACCC
This sequence comes from Lethenteron camtschaticum, assembly GCA_018977245.1. Classification (NCBI taxonomy): domain Eukaryota; kingdom Metazoa; phylum Chordata; class Hyperoartia; order Petromyzontiformes; family Petromyzontidae; genus Lethenteron; species Lethenteron camtschaticum. The sequence continues at coordinate 159,814 of MU249722.1, read as the reverse complement.
GGGTTTGATTCCCCACGGCCAANACCAGTGACGATTATCTGAACCGGTCCCGGGCCTCCCTAGATCTACTCAGCCTCAAATGAGTACCTGTGCGCATGTGTAAACATCAGCCACTAGGGAGACAAAGGCGGCCGGGCGTGGTGCTGACCCACCTCGTGTGCCGTGCCGGCCTTCATAGGTGCTCGCTAACAGCACTTGCCCCAACAGTCTGAAGGCTATACGGGGGATCTTTATCTTGTGTGTGTGTATATGAGGTGTGAGTATATGTGAGGAGGGAGTGTGTGAGTGATTTGTGAGTGGGAGTGGTAGTAAGTGGTAGTGTATGAGTGTAGTGTGTGAGTGAGTAGTGTATAGTAGTGTAGTNAGTGTATAGTAGTGTGTAGTGAGTGTGTAGTGAGTAGTGAGTGTGTAGTAGTGTAGTGAGTGAGTGTATNAGTNAGTGAGTGTATAGTAGTTGAGTGTGTGAGTGAGTAGTGTATGAGTGAGTGAGTGTGTGTAGTGAGTGAGTGAGTGTAGTGTGTAGTAGTGAGTGTGTGTAGTGTAGGAGTGAGTGAGTGTGTAAGTGAGTGTATAGTTGTATAGTAGTGAGTGGTAGTGAGTAGTGTATAGTAGTGGTAATACGGTAGTGAATNAGTAGTGTGTGTGTGTGAGTGTNAGTGTATNAGTAGTGTGTGTGTAGTGTTATAGTTGTGTTTAGGAGTGTATAGTAGTGAGTNTAGTAGTGAGTGTGTGAGTGTATAGTNAGTGTATAGTGTTGTCTAAGTGAGTGAGTGTATAGTAGTGAGTGAGTGAGTGAATGGTGAGTGAGTGGTGAGTGAGTGTATGAGTGAGTGAGTGTATGAGTGAGTGAGTGAGTATGAGTGAGTGAGTGTATGAGTGAGTGAGTGTGTGAGTGGTGAGTGAATGAGTGAGTGAGTGTGTGTGAGTGAATGAGTGAGTGAGTGTATGAGTGAGTGTGTGTGTGAGTGTGTAAGTATAATTCTCGGAATCTGTGATTTTGCCTCCTTCATTTCCGTGATGATTTAGAGAAGTGGGCGAGTTGATGGGGGCAGTCGTCCAATTTCCTTCGGGGTCACGGGCCAGTCACCATTTATATAAAATATAAAATAAATATTAAACACCTATTAAATATTCATGGGCCAGGGAAGGTTATTATCGCCGCGTCGTCCTTGGCCAGGTGAGGCGAGAAAAGGTGGACGAGGTTAAGGGTCACCCACTCCACCTTTCGTCTTCGAGACAAAGACAAAGATTACCCGGGTAGCCTTCTACAGGCTGCACGGGGCAAGTGCTGTTGACGCAAAGGGTGGTGGTTGTGGTGGTGGTTGTGGTTGGTGGTGGTGGTGGTTGGTGCGGTGGTAACAGCAACCACGGCATGCCCGGCCGCCTTTGTCTCTCTTGCCTGTGCCGACGATGATTTAACTACAGACGCGGGTACTCGTTTGAGGCTGAGTCGACCTAGGGGAAGCCCAGGGCGTGGTGACTGTGATGTACGGTCATTGATATGCGTTCATCAATCCCAGCCCCGCTACATCACTTCCACCCCCTCTGTTCAAGGAACGAAACACCGTGGACTTACACTATGGGAACATCATTTGCCAGTAAAAATATGATCATTGGTTTTTTTACCCTTCTATCTGGCAACAAAACTGACACCTTTTTACAAGGAGTCATGTTTGCATAGACCGCAATACCTGCAGTCATAATGCAAACAAAAGAACATAACTCTGATAATGTATGCACTGTCCTTGAAGTTGATTGGTCCACACCCGAGACAGCTTTCCTTAGAGCCTAGTCTCACATGGCGTTGGACCAGATGACGCCAAAAGGCGCACAACTCAAAGACAATGCACCATCAGAGTATGAGAGCTCGGGGCAAGCATCTACACATTATCAGAGTTGTGTTTTTTGTTTGCATTATGACTGCAGGTATTGCGGTCTATGCAAACATGACTCCTTGTAAAAAGGTGTCAGTTTTGTTGCCAGAGAGAGGACGGCTGCTTGCGTTGTGGCCGAAACGTCGTGAGAATTGTATTTTATTATGTTTTATTTTTATTATTTATTATTTTCCTTCTACGTGACTTTACCGAAAGAACCAAGAAGATGAATCTCTGCATAATATTTTATTATGTTTAATTTTTATTATTTTATTATTTCCCTCTACGTGACTTTACCGAAAGAACCAAGAAGATGAATCTCTGCATAATATTTGTATTATGGTTAATTTTTATTAATTTAGTATTTCCCTTCTACGTGACTTTACCGAAGAACCAAGAAGATGAATCCCTGCATAATATTTGTATTATGTTTAATTTTTATTAATTTAGTATTTCCCTTCTACGTGACTTTACCGAAAGAACCAAGAAGATGAATCTCTGCATAATATTTGTATTGTGTTTATTATTTCATTACTTCCCTTCTACGTGACTTTACCGAAAGAACCAAGAAAACTAAAATTCAATTACGACGTTTCGATTACAACAGAAGCAATCATCATCAGGAATAATGAAATAGCGACACAAAATCTAACCAGAAAACTACAGACAGACATATAAGCAGACAGATATCACCAAGATACACAGAGAGAGAGCAACACAGGTACAGAGAGGGGTGATCGTCTCTGTGGGGTGGCCTATCTTCATACGTGACTTTACCGAAAGAACCAAAGAATAATTCCTGCAGTTACGAAAGCTCCAAATTAAGCTAGAATAGTATTACTAAAAGCGCTTTGACGCCGTGATCCTATGACGACGACTATGTAATTATTATTATTCTGTTATGATGAAATATGAACAGAGAGAGACGTTCAAGGTGTAATTAATCATAACGTACTGCGGGGGGGGGGGGTAGAGGGGGAGGGAAAGACCGGTGGGAAATCTAAAATAAGACGAAGATTTAACCACGGATGGTGAGTAAGGAGCGAGATGGGGGGGGGGGTGGTGTGTGTGTTGGTGGTGTGGGTGGAGTGGGTGGTGTGCGTGGGGGTGGGTGGTGTGTGTGGTGTGTGGTGTGGGGGGTGGTGTGGGTGGTGTGTGTGGGGGGTGGTGTGGGTGTGTGTAGTTGGGTGGTGTGGGTGTGTGTAGTGTGAGTGGTGTGGGTGGTGTGCGTGGGGGTGGGTGGTGTGTGTGGTGTGTGGTGTGGGGGGGTGGGTGGGTGGTGTGGTGTGGTGGTGGGGGGGGTGGGTGGGGTGGGGGGGGGGGTGGTGTGGTGGGTGGGTGTGGGTGGTGTGTGTGGTGTGTGGTGTGGGGGGGGTTGGATGTGGGTGTGTGTGGTGTGAGTGGTGGTG